>OAMR01000333.1:840578-855121 GCA_900205405.1 Echinochloa crus-galli | reverse complement strand
GTAGTGCCCACGTGAATGTCTCCCAAACAAACATTCACGTCGAGCCTTCCTCGATCGATCTATATGTCTGGATCGCCCTGTTCGATTTATAGGCCGGGTTAGGTTAGCTAGGGTCTCTTGATCGGCACCGTCTGTCTTCCAACAAGAACACACCACCTCCCTAGCTAGCTCATATCCTCTCCCTCTCGTGCATGCAAAGCTCTCGGTAATTATTGTGTTTGGACTCTTTCTCTCACAATCTGCTCGAAGTTTGCGTAAAGAAATGGCGCCAAGGAATCGTGTCAGACCTTGGTCAAATTGCATGCAGCATTGGCGACGTACGTGAGCATCTCACCATGACATGCTAAACAATGTCAGCTAGTATGAATATAGAGTCGGCCGAATACGCATTAGAATACACGTATTAGAATATATACGTATATAGACGTGCACGCATGGCTACTGAAAAAAGCAAAAAAAAAAAGAAATCCGGGGTCTTTAGCACCGGTTTCAGGCAGCAACCGGTGCTAAAGGCAGGCCCTTTAGCACCGGTTATTCGACCCGGTGCTAAAGGGGTACCCCTTTAGCCTCGGATTAGTTGCACCGGGTGGGAAACCCGGTGCTAAAGGGCTTTCCCACCCGGTGCAGATGTCGATCATTCTGGTAGTGTTACATAACTTTTTTATTTCTAATTCTTAGAACATACTTACAAAATGTGTACTTATTCAGAAAGTAAACGGTGCTAACATGGGTGGGAGGAGAGATCGAGAAAACAAAATTGAATAATAAACTAAATGGTGCTAGCATCACTTGCATGCAAAGAAAGTTTGGACAAAAAAGGCATGACTCTTAAACCAAAGATTTAAATTAATTTGGATTGCACCATAATACTTATTAAGATAAAATTTTCAAAACAATATCTCACTTGACTATACTTGGATGATATCAAGCTAAAACATTTATTTAATACTTCAAACAAATACTTATACAACATGAATAAATAGTTGTTTTCGCCAACAAAATACTAAATATGATGAAAATTCCATATGATCACTAGTGGAGAAGGTCCTCCATGGACTAATTTAAAAGAAAAGCACACAAGACTGTGTCAATGTGCTCTGTAGGTAACATGGTAAGGAATCTACACGCAAGGTCACACACATACCACACGCGCGCATTTCCACATGAAAACTCATGTGATTTATGATCATGTGCGGGGCCTCTCCCAAGGGCGCCGGTTTTTTTCAATTTTGTTAGGAATCATTCGGGACCGAAGGGTCCTTTTAGTCCTTATTTTAAAGCCGGAACTAAAGGGGTGGGGTCACCCCTTTGGTCCCGATTCCAGTCTAATGATAACGTGACTGCCAAGGCATGTAGCCCGGCAGACGTATTGTAACTAGATATCAAGGAGTATCCGTTGTAATCTAGTCGGATATATTTCTTTAATGTAATCTGGTAGATTTTAGTTCCAAACCGAGTTGTAAACCCTAAGTTGTTACCGTAGGTCATCCCCCAGGGGGACACGAGATTCAACTCCCAGTTGCAACCACCAAGCTCGCCATAGCTTCCTGATGCTCTGTCGAACACAAGCAATACAAACACTCAAGAATATAGGGCATAGGGTATTATACCTTCGGGTAGCCCGAACCTATCTAAACCTTGCATCTTGTGTTAGCTCAAGCTTGCTAACCTACGATCCCTTTGCCTACAAATCTACCACTCGAGTATCCCTTTGTGGATTGCCGGACATAAAGTGTGACACACGCTATTTCATTTTGCATATTATTGCATATGGATGACGAGCAGATGAATATGCGATGATGACCATAACAGCACAGCTTGATTGCAGGTTTTCCATAGACTCGCTCTGTGGATGTAATTAACCGGACGCACCCAACAGGCCTCGAGAATCAGTGAACTATACAATCTCTATAAACTCAGATGTTTCTGTACGCATCGACACAAAAAGACAGACGATGACAAGGTTGTCGCGAGCATGTATTCATGTATTTTGTAAAAGATCAAGATTAATAAAATATATGTTCATACATTTACGGTTGTAGCTTTTGCTTAACTAGAAGTTCTTTATAAAAATGGTTAATATATTGGAGTAGGCTAGTCGACACTTGGTGCAAGGCTTGCACCGGCAGCAATCCAGATGTTCCACGAGTAACCATCCACGGTCATCAGCAACCATCCTCTAATCCAAAACCCTCGTCCCCTCGATTTTGACGGTGCAACAAATAAACAGTACTCAGCTCTACAGACGCTCAGGCACTCAGCCACTGCTATAGTCCATCCGGAAATTGTTAATGCTGGTTCTGGTACTTATGGTTGTGGCCTTTGCGGGGCATGTATGTATATAAATGTTGTGCCTTCTCCAATCAAGGTGGTGAATCCGATCTGTTAGTGAGTACATCCCAACACCATTGTGCATATAAGAAGGCTCAACAAGAGCATGGCTGCGCGATTGAAAAAGACATACATCGAAGTATGGAACAAACTTGAAAAACTACATACAGTGCAGAATTTCGTTGAGACTACAGGATGTTGGAGCTTTTATTTAAATCTCGCTAAAGAGCATGACTTAGTACTTGTACGTTTCTTTGCTACGTTTAGTTGGTGAATCTGCGTTGTTGTCTCCTCTCGCACGTCAACCGACAATCGGTGTATAAATAATTCATTATGAAGGAAGCATTGAACTGTACGTCAACCATCGGGTGATTAGGCCATCTGCAACCTATAGTGTATATAGATGGTGTCTAAAGAAAAAAAGAGTAAGAAACTACGTATAGATAATATCTATCCAATGCATAGTTTCTATGATAAATGAAGAAAATAAATCTCCAATCCTCTACCTTCTCTCTCCTTTCCTCACCCTATCTCTCTTCTCTTCCTTGGTTCTTGTGTAGACATGATGTCTCGCATGAGAAACCATGTCTATCTTTCCCTCATTAACTCTCTTGGAATATCACCAAATTGATTATGTGGCAGCCTCATTAATGCTATACAAACTATCCTACTAAGGGCAGTCTCAACCCATGATGTCCAAACATTGTCCCAACCCAAGAGGTTGGGGATGGCCTTTGAAGGCTACATAATTGATGGGTGGGTCACTAAATATTCATGTTGATGATTCGTAAATGCACCTCACTTATTATGTGGTCTCACTAATAAGGTCCTATTTTCATGTAGTAGGTAGTGCAAATGTATTTACTGAATCAAGCTACTAAGTTCTAAAATGCTGGGTCTATTCAAATATATCAAACTGGGGATTATGTCCTCTACTATGGGAAATATAAAAATAATTTCAGTGGCGCAATGTCTACCTTGTCCCACTTTATTTCATCATCTAACTGCTGCATGCTGTCATTTCCTTACTAGCCATCCCAATATAGGTTTAGTTTTTGTCGCTAGCTTTCAACTACCATAAAAAACTGCCCTTTACATAAGAATCTCCACACTCCACAGTATGGTGGGCGAGCAAATTATTTGTCGTCTGCACATACCCACACTATCCAGAATATGTATATAACATTCTAGGAATGGGATGTATCATGAAGTTTGCAACCACTTCTCTAACCACCTCACCAATATCCAGGAAACCGCTTCGGGCAAACAGGCTACCCGACAAGCAGATGAATATTCGATGATGACCATAAAAGCACAAGTTGATTGCAGGTTTTCTATAGACTCACTCTGTGGATGTAATTAACCGGACGCGCCCAACAGGCCTCGGGAATCGGTGAACTATACAATCTCTATAAACTCAGATGTTTCCGTATGCATCGACGCGAAAAGACAGTCGATGACAAGGTTCTCGTGAACATGTATTCATGTATTTTGTAAACGATCAAGGTTAATAAAATATATGTTCATACTTTTACAGTTGTAGCTTTTGCTTAACTAGAAGTTCTTTATAAAAATGGTTAATATATTGGAGTAGGATTTGTCAGCTGGCTACTATAGTCGACTCTTGGTGCAAGGCTTGCACCGGCAGCAACCCATATGTTCCACGAGTAACCATCCACGGTCATCAGCAACCATCCTCAAATCCAAAGCCCTCGTCCCCTCGATTTTGATGGTGCAACAAATAAACAGTACTCAGCTCTACAGACGCTCAGGCACTCAGCCACTGCTATAGTCCATCCGGATTTTGTTACTGCTGGTTCTGGTAATTATGGTTGTGGCCTTTGTGGGGCTTAGTACTTGTACATTTCTTTGCTATGTTTAGTTGGTGAATCTGTGTTGTTGTCTCCTCTCGCACGTCAACCGACAACCGGTGTATAAATAATTCATTATGATGGAAGCATTGAATTGTCGACCATCGGGTTATTAGGCCATCGCCACCTATAGTATATATAGATGGTGACTAAAGAAAAAAAAGAGTAAGAAACTACGTATAGATACTATCTATCCAATGCATAGTTTCTATGATAAATGAAGAAAATAAATCTCCAATCCTCTCTCTTCTCTCTCGTTTCCTCACCCTATCCCTCTTCTCTTCCTTGGTTCTTGTGTAGACATGATGTTTCGCATGAGAAACCATATCTATCTTTCCCTCATTATCTCTCTTGCCATATCACCAAATTTCTTATGTGGCAGCCTCATTAATGCTATAGAAACTATCCTACTAAGAGGTTGGGGATGGCCTTAATTATCGGGCCACAACCTGAAGGCTACATAATTGATGGGTCGGTAACTAATTATTCATGTTGATGATTCGTAAATGCACCTCACTTATTATGTGGTCCCACTAATAAGGTCCTATTTTCATGTAGCAGGTAGTGCAAATGTATTTACTGAATCAGGCTACTAAGTTATCAAATGCCGGGTCTATTCAAAGATATGAAACTGGGAATTATGTCCTCTACTATGGGGAATATAAATATAAATTCAGTGGCGCAATGTCTACCTTGTCCAACTTTATTTCATCATCTAACTGCCGCATGCTGTCATTTTCTTACTAGCCACCCCAATTTTTTTAGACAAAGGAAAGTCTATTTCATTAAGAGATTGAAAGAGGTCCCAGCGTCTGTATCATCCGATACATCCAGCTGTTTTTTATTACAAGGTAAAATACTTCTTTATAAACTCCATCCTTAAGAAGCACCACACAAAATCCTTACAGCTGAGGTTTAACAAATAGTGTTCAATCATATCATAAACTTAATCTATTGCTAAACCTCCGCCCAAACTTGGCGAAAATGTCCATTGCTGTCATCTCCAGAAGTAAGCAAGCCTGACGCATTGTGTGTCTCATCTCCTCCTTTTTTAGAAGCGACCAGAATCTGATCCAGTAGGTTCCCCTATATATAACCTGCATTGCAGAATATATTGGTGTTTTATCAAATATCATATCATTACAGCATCGCCATATTGCCAACACATGGTAATCGCTGCAACCAAAATTTGCTTCCTGAGATTATTCCCATATCCATTTATTAACCATGTCTCGAACATATCTTGGACACTGGCTGGAGGTCGTAGCCCAAATGAGATGTGAACTATTCGCCAGATAAACCTAGCATAATTGCATTCAAAGAAAAGATGTTGTATAGTTTCATTTGAACTACAAAAACAACATGATTGATTTCCAGGCCAATTTGTTTTGACTAAGTTATATTTGGTGAGCATAACCCCTTTGCACATGAACCAGGTAAAAATCTTAATCTTTAGTGGGAGTTTTAATTTCCACGGGAAGTGATTATTGCTCATGTGCGTAAGATTGATTGCAGCCCTGTACATGGAGTTGACAGAGAAATTTCCACTATTATGTAGGGACCAAACAAAAATGTCATTTTCATCATTTAATAGAATAGGTTGGACTCTCTCTGTCAAAAGTTCCCATTCTAACAACTTATCCCCAACCAGAGATCTTCTAAACTCAACATTAGGTGGGTGATACCAGATGACCTCTGCAACTGTAGCATGTTTCCTATAAGAAATGTTATATAAATTGGGATATTGCTCTTTTAAAGTTGTAGAACCCAGCCATTTGTCCTCCCAAAATCTTATTTGAGCTCCACTTTGTAACTTAAAATAACCAAAGTTCAGAAATTGCTCCTTAGGGACCACTCCAAAATTGGGAATCTCCATGATTCTTTTCCACTTGAGCAACTGACAAATGGCTGCCCGACTTTCACCACACTCCATTATTGTTGCCATATGTTGGGGCAAAGGTAGCTTAGAGGCTCTGTAGTTCTTGTCTTTGACGTATCACGCAGACGAGAGGTGCTGGCATCCAGAGCAGCCCTGTAGCGGCGCCACGATATGCAAAGCTGGTGTTGGTGGTAAACCAGAGTGGAAGCAATTTCCGTTTTGGTGTGTACGTATACTTGCTGGTGATGCTTAAGCTTCTATCATCTCAAACAGTACAAGCTGGCAAATAGGTAGTGAACGTACTTGTGTCAAGCAAACCAATAGTTGGACTGAGTAGATTTTGAAGTTTTCTGCTTGAATTCAGAGCAGTAGAATGATACCTTTTTATGCATACTAGATGGTTAATAATTATGCAATTGGAAAGTGAATATTGCTCAATTGGCTTCCATTAATTACTTTGTGAATTATTTTGATTTAGAATATCGATACTAATTACGTGACAGAAATAAAGTGAGCAGGACCTATGTATTCCTTTCTTTTCAGCTGTTGGTTCCATCTATTTATCCCATCTCTCTTTTCTTTCTACCACGAAGTTTGTTACTAACACCATCGACATACATACTAGGAGTTGTTGTTCTCCTGAATAAAATGTAGAAGCAGTATATCAGCTAGTTTGCCAATACACTCCTCAGGAATTCCTCTGTACAAATATATGAAGAAATACGTCATAATTAAAGTACTTTTAATATAATGAGAAAGTAAGTCGTAAACAAAATAAATATACTCTCATATTTTCTAAGTAAGATGAATGGTCAAATGTTGTGAGCAAATGTTATTTTTCAATGGAGGGATTAGTACCTAATGCATAGCATTTCATAAAAAAAGTATGTCCCTACTAAGGATGATGATCATCAAACAGAAGCAGTTGATTTTAATTTGTTTGTACTAAACTGGCAAAAATTTCAATGTTGGTTGTACGTGAAACTGTACCGTCAACAACTAATGTTTCAGAGTTCATATAAAGTCATAGTATTTACCTTTCTTAATGTGTGCACTTGCTTAGTCATACCGTTATAAATCCAGCTAGCCCACATACTACAAAAACTCACATTCATCCACCAATTTAGTACCGGACATAAAAAGACCCGGTACTAAAGTGGTGGAGAGTCATTTTAGTACCGGGTCTAAACTTGAAAGGAGCCGGAATCGCTCTCCTGCGCCGGCAAGGATTGCCTTGCTGAGCGAGGCGAGGCCAAGCAAGCGGGTAAAATAACCAAACGTGCCCTAATGTGCCGCACATTTAGTACTGGCTGGTAACCGCAGCCTGTACTAAACTGCGCGCCTGCACCAACAAAAGGAAAAAAATTGGACCGCCGGGAGGATTCAAACCCATGATCTTCCGCCTCGTGCGTTGCTTACTTACCATCTCACTTATGCATCACTTGTGACTGAGTGAGAGATGTTTTTCTTTTGAAGTAACCCCGTGGTGGACACACATGAGCTGGTACTAAAGGATACACTTTAGTACCGGCTGGTAACACCAGCCAATGCGACTTTTAGTACCGGCTGGTAACACCAGCCAATGCGACTTTTAGTACCGGCTGGTAACACCAGCCAATGCGACTTTTAGTACCGGCTGGTAACACCAGCCAATGCGACTTTTAGTACCGGCTGGTAACACCAGCCAATGCGACTTTTAGTACCGGCTGGTAACACCAGCCAATGCGACTTTTAGTACCGGCTGGTAACACCAGCCAATGCGACTTTTAGTACCGGCTGGTAACACCAGCCAATGCGACTTTTAGTACCGGCTGGTAACACCAGCCAATGCGACTTTTAGTACCGGCTGGTAACACCAGCCAATGCGACTTTTAGTACCGGCTGGTAACACCAGCCAATGCGACTTTTAGTACCGGCTGGTAACACCAGCCAATGCGACTTTTAGTACCGGCTGGTAACACCAGCCAATGCGACTTTTAGTACCGGCTGGTAACACCAGCCGATACTAAAAGTCGCATTGGCTGGTGTTACCAGCCGGTACTAAAAGTCGCATTGGCTGGTGTTACCAGCCGGTACTAAAGTGTATCCTTTAGTACCAGCTCATGTGTGTCCACCACGGGGTTACTTCAAAAGAAAAACATCTCTCACTCAGTCACAAGTGATGCATAAGTGAGATGGTAAGTAAGCAACGCACGAGGCGGAAGATCATGGGTTTGAATCCTCCCGGCGGTCCAATTTTTTTCCTTTTGTTGGTGCAGGCGCGCAGTTTAGTACAGGCTGCGGTTACCAGCCAGTACTAAATGTGCGGCACATTAGGGCACGTTTGGTTATTTTACCCGCTTGCTTGGCCTCGCCTCGCTCAGCAAGGCAATCCTTGCCGGCGCAGGAGAGCGATTCCGGCTCGCCCAGCTTACAACGCAAAAAGCTTGAAAGTTCAGACCCCGAGGCCACTAGCTAGCTAACCAAACAAGTATGTTCTGGACCTATCCTTACCAAGCCAGGCAACACAGTACCTAGCAAAGGTACCAAACGTGCCCTTAGTGTCAGCCAACATGTACCGGTCAGGGAAGTACCGGCTGCGGTTACCAACCAGTACTAAATGGGTGGCACATTAGTGCCGGCCAGCGTGTACCGGTCAGGGAACCGGTACTAACAGGGTTCCTGACCGGTACTGAAGTGAGGTTTTCCCACTGTGCCACTGGGTACATGTCTATATGTTCTATTTATAAATTGAATATCACAATTTGTTAACAGTGCATGCTACTTGGTGTTCTATAATTCCATAACACACAACAATATTACTAATAAAAATAACAAAAATTTTGAATGTGAAAAATAAATAACTAAATTTTAAATACTAACAAATATACTCCGAAGTCCGAGCACACATTCCACATACATATATACATACGGGAACATGCACATAAGATAAACTCGACTCTTCCAGCTTGCTATCTACAGCTCAGTACGTTACTCAATCATGCTAACTAATGCATAGCCAGGAATGAGTGGAATCAGAAAGTTAACCAGCACTGGATGACCGGGGATGTCTTTGTGCTTGTGGTGCCAGGAACACAAGCACCAGCGGCCAGAATTGCTTCAGTTAAAACTGCTCCCGATGAGTACCTTTGTACTCTCTCCCACCAACCAGGAACGGTTCGGTACAGCCCCCTTGATTACTGTTTATAAGAAGACCTTCTTTCAACTACGCTTTGTCTCAGATGATACCACCAACCCTTTGCCCAACACACCTTCCTTATTCAATCCATGAAATTTGTTCTCGGTTGATCAAAGCATGCTTTTTGGTTGATGCAATCTCAACCTCCGTTCATCTAGCATAATCCTTATTGTTTCTGTATAAAGTGAAACCTCAGCAGCCATACCCATACCCTGATACCCTTACCGACAATCAAGCCATAGAGTGAAAACTTGATATTACAATGTTTTTCCGTATCTCTTAATTTCTCGAATGCATTGAACGAGTCCTCAATTATTTTGGTCAACAATTGCGTCCGAACAACACATCTGTATCGACCAGACACAATTTTGTGTGTGCGAGTGTATTTATATTTATGTGTGTGTCCTTTGCTTGCCAAAAGAACTGCTGTTTTAACAGACATATTTATGTTATTTTGTCAGTTGCATGACCATCTCTACTAGAACTATGAAGTGCAGGATGTAATGGATGATCCTTGTTGTGCTAACATGATTGCAGTGCACAACAGCAAGTGTGTGTTGCATGTACTACACTGCAGTAAAATATTTTTTTCCAGAAAACACTACCCAAAACCCCTAAATTGCCGAGTACCTAAGGGTGTGCCGAGTGTATTTTGTCGGGCATTCGGCAAACCCTTTATTTGTGTCAACAAAATGACACTCAGTAACTAAGGCGTTTGCCGTGTGTCAAGCAGACGGCACTCGGCAAAGCCTTCTTTTGTCACACAACAACAACAACATAGCCTTTTGTCCCAAGCTAGTTGGGGTAGGCAAAGCCTTCTTTTGTCGAGTGTCTAAAATTTGACACTCGGCAAAGAGCATGCACGTGCTGGCACATGCAACGGCCGTTGCGCGTCGTTTACACCGTCAGCGCTTTGCAAAGTGTCAAAAGTAGACACTCGACAAATAGGTGGTTTGCCAAGTGTCTACTTTTGACACTCGGCGCAGTTACTTGTTCGCCGAGTGTTTTGGGGGGACACGCAGCAAACAACGGCTTTGCCAAGTGTTTTTTCTTGGCACTCGGCAAAGCATTTATAATCATGAGCGGTTATCAGTAAAAGCTTCGTCATATCGATGGTAGGTCATTCACTACCGGAAAACGGCTATATGCCGTGTGCCTGAGCTTTTGCCGTGTGCAGGATATCGGGCACACGGCAAAGGTCATCAGGCACTCGGCAAAGATATTAAAAAAATATTTTTTCCTTCTGAAATTTTTCTGCTATATACGTACTTAATGGTCAACTCTATATTTAAATTTGGTGTATTATGGGATCCTTTTGCTATATTTAGTTATTTTATTTCATTACATGGACTTCTTGTAAATAATTCAAATTTGAACTACAAGTGTCTCGAATCTTAAAATTAAATGGAATAAAAAATAATATTCACATTATTCATCACGATGCGAAGCCGTATCTAGGAATTTCTAAGAAATTTCAAGCAATTTGCCCACGAACCATAGTCGCGAACGTGCGGACACACTGATTTTAAAATTATATAAAAAGCAAACGGAGTCCGTAAATCTCAAGATTTGTCGTCAACCCATGATTTCATTCATAAAGGCTGTGGTAAAAATTTGAGAAGCGTTCGTGAAAGTTTTCTTTTACGCTCCATAGAAATCCAAATATCTACGGAGAAGATCCAGAGACTTGACAAGGAATCATTCACATTTCAAAGCAAATGTAAGTTTGAATTTGGATTTGACTTCAACACTTTTTGTATATACAGTAGACAGGTTAAGTTGCTTCGTGCCAAATTTTGGTGATTTTTCGGATCCGTTTGATATTTTTTAATTTTTTTTGCCGTAAAAGAATTTCGGGTCATATTCATTGAAACACATGAAATAACATAGTTTTTTCATAAAATTTGAAAGCATGATATGTTGACCCACTTTGGCAAGGTAATCAACTAGTCAAAGTAATTGAAACATGAAATAGTGGAGTAGTTTAGGTAGAAATTTGAAAATATGAAAATTTTGGTTTTGCCGGTGCTGGCACATGGCAAAGGTTTTGCGTGGGCCAGCACACGACAAACTGCCGGGCCTTTAACGTGTGCCAGATCCGGCCCACGGCAAAGGCTTTGCCATCGGCTGGATCCGGCCCACGGCAAAGCTTTGCCCTGTAACTTAGCCATTTTCCGGCCCACACGCAGCACACAGCACACAACACACACACACGCACGCACGCACTACTCTCATCACCCCCCCCTGACCGACGCGCCGCCGCTCGCCGTCGCCGCCGCCCGCCGCTGCTGCCCCACCGCGCGCGCCCGACGCCCGGGCCCGCCGCCACCGACGCAAGACGCCCGACGCCGCCCCGACGCGTCGCCGTCCCGCGCCGGCGACCTCCCCGACCCCGTCCAAGAGCCTCGTCCCGGCCGTCGCGCCCGCCGACGCCACTCCCGACCGGCCCGTGGACCTACCCGGTGTCGCCCCCATCCCGGAGTCTCAGCCGGCCGCCCCTGCTCGCCTCCGGCCGTCTATTGGCCACGCGAACAGGCGAACGCGTGTCCGGCCGAACGTTCGCGTGTCCTGCCGCGCGCTCGGCCACCTCCGGCTGCCCCCAACGACTTTCAGCCGTAGGTGAGCACACAATGAAGACAATGATTGTCCGGCCATCGAGCCGTTGTGTCTATCCGGCCATCGAGCCGTTGTGTATGTCCGGCCTTCGTGCCGTTGTGTTTGTGTGGCCTTCGTGCCGATGTTTTCTTGCAGGTTGGGGTTTTGGATACCTCCCATTATAGTGGAGGTGCTGCCGAAATTATTAAGTGACACCCCTATTTTTTGTTTGTAGGACAGGCTTTCTCCCTTCGCCGTCCCAGCCCCGACCGCCCCGTCCTCGGTTTGCACGCCGTCTGCACCGACACGTGCTTCACCGCCTCGTTCTCCGTCAAGCCCTAGGTGAGCACATGCAAAACCCCATGCCCTCCCTCTGTATTTAATTCGTAGCATATGTAAGTTGTGTCATGCAACCTAGTTAGATGTCTCCCGTTCGAAAGAGATACGATGCTAGGTATGCAGGACTCTGCATATGTATGACCGTATCTGTTTCGAATTGTCCACGATTTTGGACAGCTCAAGGATGTGTAGATAAGTTAGTTTCCAAAGTTATTCCGATCCGTGACAGTGTTTCGGCATCATCTCTCTGTTCTTCTCTGGATGCACAATCTCCCCCTCGGGACGTGTATTTGGAGAACAGACTACGAAAACTAACTCGTCTACGGATCCTTAGGTGGGATTAGGACCTATCTTTACCTATTAGAAAGTGTAGGCATCGTGTAGAAGCAAATGATTTTTATATTACTCGCTGATATGAAATAAAGGATGGATGACCGTTCGTGGATGTACTCAGGCTGGAAACCTGCGAGTGACACGTCACCCTAGAGTGGATTACGAAGACCGATGATTTCTTGAATCGAGCATTTGCAAAGGCAAAAGGAGCAAAGACGACATGGTGTCCCTGTAGGAGATGTGCAAACACGCGTCGACAAACAAAGCAAGAAATGACACTTCATCTTGGTAATTATGGGTTTACGAGAGACTATACTCGGTGGACCTTCCATGGTGAAACCGAGCGTAGGAGAGACGAAGCAGTGAGCCGACGCATCCATGATCTTGATGCCGATGCTGGGGTGGGAGACATGCTAGATGACTTTCACGAAGCAAACTTCGATGAAGGACCTAGGGAGCAGGAGCCAGAGGCAATGGCTAAAGCGTATTACGACATGTTGGCTGCAGCACAACAACCGCTTCACGAGCACACAGTTGTATCTCAACATGATGCAATTGCACGTCTAATGTCCATAAAGTCCCAGTTTAACTTGGGTCGTGAGGCCTTCGATGTTATATTGAAAGTGTTCGGCACGCGATGTATCTCAACTTGATGCCATTGCACGTCTAATGGCCGTAAAGTCACAGTTCAACTTGGGTCGTGAGGCCTTATAAGTTATATTGAAAGTGTTCGGCACGCTCCTCCCCAAAGGTCACATTCTTCCACCGAACATGTATGAAGCACAAAAGCTTTTAAGTGCACTTAAGATGCCTTATGAACATATACATGCTTGTCCGAATGGATGCGTCTTATTTAGGAAAGAGCATGCAGAAGAAAAGTACTGTCCAAAGTGCGAGGCGTCTAGATTCGTGGAGGTAGACAATGGTGATGGTCAAAAGACCCAAAGCACAATCCCCGTGAAGATCCTACGGTACCTTCCTTTTATACCGAGGGTCTAGCGGCTTTACATGATCGAGGAATCTGCGAAACAGATGACATGGCACAAACATGGACATAGATACAATCCTGAGAAAATGGTACATCCATCTGATGGTGAAGCATGGGCACACTTTGATGCGATGCATCCTGACAAAGCTCTAGAGGCTCGTAATGTACGCGTTGCGCTGGCCACAGATGGGTTCAATCCCTATGGAATGACGGCTGCCTCATACAGTTGTTGGCCGGTGTTCGTTATCCCGCTCAATCTCCCCCCTGGTGTCTTATTTCAACAACAGAACATATTCTTGTCATTGATCATTCCTAGATACCCGGAGAACAATATGAGTGTGTACATGGAGCCTCTGATTGATGATTTGGAACGTGGTTGGGAAGGTGTATTAACATACGACCGAGCTACAAAGACAAACTTCAGAATACATGTCTATTTCCAGTACTCCTTGCATGACATGCCGGCGTATGGGATATTCTACGGCTAGTGTGTGCACGAGAAGTTTCCATGCCCGATATGCAAGACAGCTCTGAGATTCATTTGGTTGAAGAAGGGTGGCAAATATTCTTCGTTCGACAAACATCGACAATTCCTCCCTCTTGACCACATATTTAGACAAGACAAAAAGAATTTCACGAAAGGGGTCGTAGTTAAAGAACCTCCACCTCAGCTTCTGACTGGCGCCGAGATTCGTGCTCAGCTAAACGCTCTTGAACTCAATGAAGATGGAAGTTTCGTGGGATACGGTGAGCAACATGCCTGGACCCAAAAGATGGGCTTGTGGAGGCTACCGTATATGGAGGACCTTCTTCTTCCACATAATATTGATGTAATGCACACTGAAAAGAATCTTGGCGAGGCACTTTGGGGCACAATTATGAAAATTTCTGACAAGACAAAGGACAATGTCAAGGAAGAGTGGATCAAGAAAGGTTATGCAACCGACCAAAGCTCAACATTCCGCCGCCCAAACCAGGCAAGAGATGGAAGAAGCCTAAGGCCGATTTCGTCATTGAACGGCCCGATGA
>OAMR01000333.1:810350-826039 GCA_900205405.1 Echinochloa crus-galli | reverse complement strand
TTGGTCCCTGGGGCACAGGGACAGTGGGCGAAGCGTCCGTGGGTGCCTGGGGCGCCGGGACAGTCACCGTCGCAGCCTCCTCCGCCACCGACACAGCCACCGACGGACGAGTGAGTTAGTTGTGGACTTGATGTATCTGCTAAACTAGTTCGTGGACTTCATGAGGCATTTGGACTTGTTTGTGGACTCGTATGGACTTGTACGACGTTGTTTATGCACTTTCTATGCATTTGTGGATTATAACTGCCTGTGATGTGTATGGTGATGGTTGTGGATGATATTATGTATGCCTGTGATGGTTAATGTGATATATAAATACCTGTGATGATTTGTGCTGTTTGGGAGTCCCATTTACGTCGAAATGTAAAAAAATAGGGCCCGGTATGGTCACTTTGCCGTGTGCCCGAGCCCTAGCACACGGCAAAGTGGCCATACGTGGCACCTGGGACGGGGCCTTTGCCGTGTGCCAGGCCCGCGGTACACGGCAAAGCTTGGGCCTTTGCCGTGTGCCAGGCTCGCGGCACACGACAAAGCGTGGGCCTTTGCCGTGGGCCTTTCCGTCACGGCCCACGGCAAAGGCCGCCGTCGCCGTTAACGGCCGTCGGGCTGGGCTGGGCTTTGTCGTGGGCCAGGCTAGCACACAGCAAAGGCTTTGTCGTGTGCCCGACATTTGGCCCACGGCAAAGCCGGCTTTGCCGGCCGATGGTTGCCGTGTGCAAAAAGGCGTTTGCCGTGTGCCGCCGGCACACTGCAACATCGGCGTTTCCCGTAGTGATTGACTCTCAAAAGTAGTATTATACTCCCTACATAACAAAATATAGATAGTTTTAGCATTCATAATTCCTCCAAATATTATTAGGGATCTTTCCAGACATAAAGTGCCATTTCCCTTCTATGCGGGTTTTCTTTGGTTGCTTTGGGAATACATTTGGTAGGAATATTAACTGTGCATGTAGCATGACTGGGTAAATGAAGGGCAAATTGAACTATTAGAAATGGAGCCATGCCATTCAGTCCTTTGGCATTTGTTTGGAAGGTCTAACTAGTCCGGCCATCTGCATTGTTATCAAGCACACTTACCACGCTACCAACTTCAATTATCACGTTTTCATGGATTTCCCTTGTCCCAGTGCATTATTCCTTTCCTTGCTCTTTATAACATCATCTCCATGCAACTCCTTTTTCTTTCGTGGTGCTAGTATCATATATGCCACACCGCAACACACCTATATAGTATCCCACAAGCTGCATCGGTCTCCTTTAGATTGGGCCTATGTAGGAATGAGAGGAATCAGCAAGTTAAGCAGCACATGCTCATGGCACGCTGACTCGTGTAGCTGTCTCATAACTACAAGATCGATTCATATCTCCACAAGTGCCATTGGATACCGTGCGTGAAACGAATTTCCACTGGTGCGATTAAATGGAGCCAAGCCTAATCGGATATGGAGTGAGCGCCTCTAACATCAGTAGTGTAGACCGTTGCTTGTCCTTTTCTCGTCACAATCAACTCATCCTTGTATGTTCATGTTTGTGTGAAGCGGTTAAGATCTTGTACAGCACTGAAGCTGCTTAAATTCTTGATGCCATGCAATTCATTCTACAGAACATGTATGTTAGCTATTTGTGATCTCGTGCACACTGTCTATTTAGTTTTCTTTTTGTCCTTAGAACATGATGCCAAGCTACACTTTGTGACCTCAGCTTGCTGGACCTAAAATTGCTGTACGTGCTTCGTCATTATTTGTAAATTCTACAATATATATATATATATATATATATATATTCATGCTGGCCTAGTTTGTTCCAAACTTAGACGCAACCTACAGTTCACCATGATGTCTCTGTTTCACGCCAATCATCACTTGCAATAGCTGTTGTTGCATATATGCGGTCTGCATGCAATACATCATCACTGGTGAACTTCAATAGTTTAATCTTTGTTAACGTCAAATATCCTGCTTCCCTTATGTCACTCTATTTTCAGCAATTTAAACTTACAATAGCTCATTTCCCATTCATTCGTACTCCAAATCTATTTTTTTCACGATAATTCATCTAAAATCATGATCTATCCAACATTGTGTATTTAAAAAGTTCTAAAATCATGATCTATCCAACGTCAAAGGCATTCTATATATCTATTGTAGGTGCTATATAAAAATGTTTTATAATGTTTGGTGTAGTGTGTTAACTACTGATTTGTTTGTTGTCTTGTATAATGCTTGCAGTGGGGAAAGAAAGCGGTCAGCATAACTTCCACAAGAAACCATTCGGATCAATTCCAAGATGACTGCAAGTTTCATTGACCATAACCAGCATCATAATTATTTCTATTAGAATTAGATAGATAATAATTGAAATGGGATGAGAATTATATAGATAATAATGGAAATGGGATGGGAAAGATCTGCCGTATTTATGGGGCCATAACTGTTTTATGGATAACCGACAAAATGGAGGGAAAAAAAACAGGATCAGAAACCGGGATCAGAAGCAGGAGTAGAAGTTTCCTACTTGTTTTTCCTGCTCCTGCGTTTGAGATGGAAATTACCGGTAGCATTCCCGTTTGGAAGAAGTCCATTTTCTACCATTGAACTATTGTTGAAGTCTGGTTTGGCCATCGAACTTCAAAACTAGGTATTTTTTACCATCGAACGTTGGCCTCTAACTGGTTTCACAGGTGGTTTTGACAATATATGCATTTTATAAAAATAATAACATATGATTTAATCTCTAAAATGCAAAACAAATTCATTTTAAATTATAAAATATGAAACAGGCACCAACTTTTTTCTAAAAATATAGCCAATCTATTGGTACACTGTTTATAATTATTTGGATCGTATTTATTCATTTTTCTAGTGTTTTATTGCTCATATTCATGATATGTACTTATTTAAATTATCATTTTATGCCTACTTTATATTTATTACATGATTAATTAATTGCATAATGCTTCAGCAGCTCCTTTTGTCTGAAACATACCTAGTTACACAGTCAAAATAAACTAAAGGATTAGCCATGTAATATCTAAATAGAATATATATATGATGGTGCATGGCATTTGTGGTGTTCACTACCGGAGAACGCTAATTTGCCGTACGTTTGACTGTTTGCCGTGCGCTTAATATCGGGCGCACGGCAAACACCCCCTTTGCCGTGAGTGCAAGGGAAAATGCACGGCAAAAGCGCGGCGCACGGCAGAATAGATATTTGCCGTGCGTCAAATAAAAAGCGCACGGCAATGTTTGCCATGCGCCGGCCGAGGGACGCACGGCAAACAACCTGGGTCCCATCCCCGCCCGTTTCCCGAACGACGGCGGCGACGACCGTTAACATCCACCATGCGCCATGGTGGTGCCGCATGGCAAAGTTATTCTTTTTGTCGTGCGCCAACACTACGGCGCACGGCGAACAGCCTCACGTGCGCAGCTCGTGCACGGCGCGGACGGCCGTCGCCCGGACAGGTAACGGCCGTCGCACGCGCCGTGCACGTGCCGCCTTTTGCCGTGCACGACAAGCGTAGCGGACGGCAAACAAACATGTTTGCTGTGCGTCTGGCCCTAGCGCACGGCAAACAAGTACGTTTGTCGTGCGTCTTTCAGTGGCACACGACAAACTTTCAAAAAAAATTGATTTCAGCCCCTCTGTGTATGTTTGTAACACAAGAGCATTATTTTGTAATATATACTCAAAGGTGATACATTTCTCGATTTGTTTACTATATTTAACTATTTTATGTCTTTAAAGCATTTATTTCGTTGAAGTCAAATTTGAACTGCAAGTGCATAAAATAATAGAGCAAAGTTCATGGAAAAATGATATTCATGTAATTAAGTCATGTTTCAGACCTCACCCATGAATTTCTTTTCTTTGAAATTTTTGAACATTTTGTTAGCGAAGCATTAAGATCCACGTTTAATTGTATAAATTGTAAAAAAGTGTGAAAAATTATTATATTTGTCCAGAGGTATTATTATCCTATGTGGATGTTGTGGTAAATAGTTCGTAATGTTTTGAACAAGTGGTCACGTATGGTGTGTTCAAAAGTCATGAATCTCAGGAGAAGTTTCAGAGTTGTGAGAGTCACATCTCTAGGTTTGTAGCCTTACGAAAAAAATCAAGATGGAATTGGACTTCACAGCATTTTTTATGGTGAACGCACAACACAGACTCTCTCAGTGAATTTATGGATTTTTTTCGCATACATTGATAATTTTAGTACATTAACTCTAATTATGACATTTTAATGGACATATAAATTTAAATTTGAGCATAAGTTCATGAATAAATAAAAAAAAGTGTTGTAAAAATGTTTTCCATGTTGTAGACTGCAGTGGCAAGCTCTACCTTAGAATTGAAATAAAAATTTGAATTTAATCTTTACGTGAATTTGAATCTAAGTCTTGCATGAAATAATGAACCATTATTTGTCGTGCGCTCCTGACTTAGGCGCACGGCAAACAAAAGCCTTTGCCGTGCGTCTTAGTCGGAGGCGCACGGCAAATCAGGCCGGGCCCACATGGCTGCGACCTGTCGCCTAGGTCAGGGGCGCACGGTCCGCCATGTGGGCCCGACAATGTTTGCCATGCGCTGCTGACGGGGGCGCACGACAAAGGCTTTTGTTTGCCGTGCGCCTGCGTCAGCGGCGCATGACAAACACTACCGGGCCCACATGGCTGTGGTAGCGGTTTCAAACAGCCACCTCCGCCCCCGACGCCGCCCGTCGTCCCCAATGCCGGCCGCAGCTCCCGACGCCGACCGGCGCCGCCGTCGCCCCGACGCCGCCTCGGCCGACGCGGCCGTCGCCCCCCAACCGTCAACCGCCTCCGCCGCCCCGACGCCGCGACCGTTGCCCGCCCGGCCATCCCGCGCCCGCCGCGACCGTTGCCTGCCTCCGCCGCCCACGACGCCGGCCGCCACGCCCCAGCACCGGCGGCGCGCCCCCTGCTCCGGCGGCCCTGAACCCCCGAGCGGCGCGTGTAGGTAATTTTTTTTTGGTAATTTTTTGTTGTTGTAGTTAATTTAGTTTAGGAAATTAGATATATATTAAATTAGCAATTATAGATATGTATAATTAGCAATTGTATAGTTAGCAATTTTAGATATGTATAGTTAGATATATAGGTTATAGTTAGCAATTGTATAGTTTGCTTTTGTTTAGTTTATATAGTCTATATAGGTTAGTTTAGGTTAGGTTAGTTTTGTATAGTTAGAATTTTAACTTGTTATGTCTCTCAATTTGACATGTCATTTATGCCAATTTTAGGGCGAGAGGAATTCGTTGCGGCACTTGGACTGTTGGAGGAATAGGAGGAGGTGGAGATTGTCATTGAGCTTTGGCCCTATAGGTGAGCTTTGGCGTGCGATGTTGCATGTCTTGTGTCCGGCCATCGAGCCGTGGGAAGAAAACTGTTGTGTAGCCCGACCTTCGTGTCATGGCTTGTTTTTTTGCAGGTTGTGGGGTTTGTGGTAACCTCCCTGTACAGGGGAGGTGCTGCCAAAATTTTCAATAATTACTTAGCGTTGATCTACTTTTGCAGGAGTGCTGGCACCGTCGAGTAGGAGGCCTCGGAGGCCTCGCCGATCTCGTCTTGCCGTCTGCCCCCTCCTTACCGTCGAGTTACTAGGTGAGGACATGCAAAACTCCCCTGTTTGCGCATAATATTCGTAGATTAGGCCGGTAACCTAGTTATTTAGGTGTGTCTCCCATTCAAAAGAGATACAGTTGTAAATATGCATATCCCTGCATATCTATGACCGTATCTGTTTCGAATTGTCCACGCTTTTTGGACAGCCTAAGGATATGTAGACGAGGTTAGTTTCCATGCTCTGCTCATATCCGAGGCAGAATTTCGGCATCACCTCTCTGTTGTTCTCTGGATACACAATCTCCTTGTCTGGACGTGTATCTGGAGAACAGCGGGGAGGTGCTGCCGAAATTCTGTCTCGGATAGGAGCAGAGCATGGAAACTAACGCCGTCTACACATCCTCAGGTGGGATTAGGACCTATCTTTACCTATTAGAGCATGATAGATATCGTGTATATGCAAATGATTTGTATATCACATGCTCATATATATGTGTTAAAGGATGGATAATCGTGACTGGATGGACACGGGTTGGATAAGTAGTCATGACAGGATCCCAGAATTCATGAGCAAGGTCGAGGATTTCCTGAAGAAGGCATTTGACAAAGGACAGCATAAAGCGCCGTGTCCCTGCAGAAATTGTGAGAACCAGAAAGGCCAACCTCAACTCGACATGGGTAAACACATTTGCAAATATGGGTTTATGGCAAACTATACCGGGTGGATCTGTCATGGTGAAGCCCATCGTGCGAGAGACGAGGTCATCAGGCAACACATCGATGATTATGACGCTGAAGCCGGGTGCGGAGACATGTTAGATGACTTTCATCAAGCACACTTCCAAGGAGGGCCTAGCCATGATACGGAGGATCCTCCGGAGGCAACCGCAAAGGATTATTACAATATGTTGTCAAGTGCACAAAATCCACTTCACGAGCACACTGACGTGTCTCAACTGAATGCCATCGGACGCATAATGGCCCTAAAGACTAAATTTGGCATCAGTCGAGACGGCTTTGATGAAATGTTGGTTGTTTTTGGCAGCATGCTTCTGAAAGGTCACAATCTTCCACGCAACATGTATGAGGCACAGAAGATGCTTAATGTACTTAAGATGCCATATGAGCCGATAGATGCTTGTATGAAAGGATGCGTCTTGTTTCGGAACGAACATGCAAATGCAAAGTACTGCCCGAAATGTAATGCATCTAGGTAGCTGGAGGTAGATTCCGGTGATGGTAAAAAGAGGCAACTCTCCATCCCAGTGAAAATCGTACGTTACCTTCCATTCATACAACGGATCCAACGGATTTACATGACCCAGGAATCCGCGAAACAGATGACATGGCACAAGCATGGCATACGATACAATTATGAAAACATGGTACATCCAGCCGATGCTGATGCGTGGAAATATTTTGACACGCGTCATAGTGAGAAAGCTGAAGACGCCCGAAACGTACGTGTTGCACTGGCAATAGATGGGTTCAATCCTTATGGAATGACGGCTGCGCCACACACTTGTTGGCCCGTGTTCGTTATCCCCCTGAATCTCCCCTTATCGTTGATAATTCCTGGATACCCGGGGGACAAGATGAGTGTGTACATGGAACCTCTTATTGATGATTTGGTCCGTGCTTGGGAGGACGGGGTAGACACATATGATCGAGCTACAAAGACAAACTTCAAAATGCGAGTGTGGTACATGTACTCCCTGCATGACCATCCGGCGTATGGGCTATTTTGCGGCTGGTGTGTTCACGGGAAGTTCCCATGCCCAGTTTGTAAGGCAGCTTACAGGTTCATCTGGTTGAAGAAGGGTGGCAAATAGTCTTGTTTCGACTTACACCGACAATTCCTTCCTATGTACCATGCATTCAAACAAGATACTAAGATCTTTACAAAAGGTGTAGTGGTTGAAGAACCCCCGCCACAGATCTTGACAGGTGCCACGGTTCGTGCGCAGTTAGACGCGCTCAAGGAAAAGAAGGGGGGTGGTTTTGAGGGATACGGTGTAGAACATTCCCGGACTCAAAAGTCAGGCTTGTGGAGGCTACCGTACATGGATGACCTTCTTCTTCCACATAACCTCGATATGATCCACACGGAAAAGAATGTCGCCGAGGCACTCTGGGGCACAGTCATGGACATTCCTGATAAGACAAAGGATAACGTTAAAGCAAGAGATGATCAAGCTAGATTATGCGATAGACCAAAATACAACATTCCGCCTCCCAAAGATGGCAAGAAATGGAAAAAGCCTCCAGCCCCATACGTCATGAAGGACCATAGGAGGGAAATACTAAAACGGTTCCAAACATTAATGGTTCCCGATGGGTACGCCGCAAATCTACGGAGGGGGGGTGAACTTAACTACTATGCGAATAAATGGGCTGAAGAGTCATGACTACCACATATGGATTGAACGGCTTCTTCCGGTGATGACTCGAGGCTATCTCCCTGACCATGTGTGGCTAGTGCTGGCAGAGTTAAGCAACTTCTTCTGCATCCTCTGTGCTAAGGAGTTGTCTCGGACACTAGTTGCACCAATGGAAGTTTTAGCTCCGGTCTTGCTTTGTAAGTTGGAGAATATCTTTCCACCCGCATTTTTGAATCCGATGCAGCACATGATCTTGCACCTCCCGACTGAGGCACGACTGGGTGGCCCTGTGCATGGCTGTTGGTGCTATGAAATTGAAAGGCAACAAAAGGTTATTCCAACCAAATGTAAAAACAAATGCAAAATTGAAGCTTCCATTGTTGAGGCATACTGTACCGAGGAGGTGACAAATTTTACAACAATATATTATGCCGACACCCTTCCTAGTGTGCATAATCCAACCCCCTGTTACAATGCCGATTATAATGAGTCGAACCTTAGCCGCTTCACGGGGCAACTCGGAACTGCATGTGGTTCGACTCCAAAGAAGTTGCAATATGAAGAATGGCGCACAATCATGATTTATGTGTTGACCAATCTATCTGAAGTGCAGCCATACATTGAGTAAGTTCTCAACAAACTATCTATCGCTAGCTTATGATCAATCTATCTAACTCCCTCGTTCGTACAGAGAATTTATTAAACAATTCTGGAGGCGAAGAAGGGAACCGACCCAGCGGGAAGTTGATACCCTTCTTGACAAGGGCGCCGGACATGGAAGCCCTGATTTCATTTCTTGGTTCAAGCAAAAGGTATGGTCGTACTTTATGTTTGACAATACACGTTCCTCGTACGAGCTCAAAATTGAACGAAAGGTCTTGCTTGTACTTTGTAGGGCCAGAAGGATGGTTCTATGAATCCTGAGTTGATACAAGTTTCGGTTGGGTGTGACTCTAGGGTCATGTCATATGGCGGCTATGACATGAATGGCTACCACTTTCACACACATAGACATGAGCAGAATCGGCCCAATCGAAGAACCACAAACACCGGAGTTTGTACGAAAGGCAATGATGGCAATGAGTATTATGGAAGAATTGAAGAAATCTATCAACTCACGTTTCCTGGTCGCAAAAAACTTAAACCTGTCATATTCAAATGCCACTGGTTTGATCCTAATGTTAAGCGAGAGAACCTTGATATTGGACTAGTTGAAATTCAGCAGGCATCTATCTATGCAGGACACGATGTCTATATTGTGGCTCAACAAACTACGCAAGTGTATTATCTTTTGTACCCGTGCAAAAATGATGATCTTTTGGGTTGGGACGTTGCGTACAAGGTATCACCACACGGTAGACTGTCTGTCCCAAACAATGAAGATTACAACGTAGACCCAGATACATATGACAGAGAGTTCTGCCAAGAAAATGGGCTACCAGGCAATTTTGTGATAGACTTAACCGACACCATCAAAATAGAAGTAGAAGATGATGAAAGCGGTGATGACTCTGGAGATGAGGTTAACAATGAGAGAGACGTAGAACTACTTGAGAAATACAATTAGGGATTGATGAAGACATTTCTTCATCGGATGAACAACCTAATTATCTGGACAATAAAGATAGTGATGAGATGTGTATAAGAGACAAGATAATCCCGATACATATGTTTATTTCTAATACATGTATGTTTTGATATCATATTCTTTCTCTTTTGTTCTATCATGTTATTTTTACTAATTATGTATTCTTTATTTGTTTACTAACTTTTTTTTGTTTCGTTTCAGGTGATAGAACAAATATGGTGGGCGGCGGACTTGTGCGTGTGTGCGCCTCTGGGTACAAAATAGCGGTAAGGGCAGTCGACGTACCCTCACCTCCAAGAGGTAAAGGCAAGGGTCGTGGAAAGGGTGGCCCCAAGAAGAAGGGGCCAGAGCCGCGGCGCCGTGAGGAGGAGGCGCAGGAGGAGGACGAGGAGCACCAGGAGGAGGAGCAGGGGGAGGAGGATGAGGAGTACGTGGCGGACGAGGGGGAGGGTGCAAGGGAGGACGAGGAGTACGAGGGTGCAGGGGAGGACGAGGAGGTGGAGGGCGCAAGGGAGGAGGAGGTGGAGGGGTCAGGGGAGGGGCAAACGTCAGGGGGAAGCTCTGCTGTGACCATTTGGCAGCGAGGCCCCGCGCGACTCCCGGCGAGGCCAATACCAGAAGCTCTACGCCCGCCGATTACACCCTCGGGTAAAAGGTACGTAATTTTGTGCATTGTCAATATCTTCATTTGATCTTTTCAAAATCGAAATACAAACTAATATTTGTTGTTTGACTTGTGGCAGGGACTGGTACGTCGTTGAGCGTGTTGGTCACAACCGCCTCGTCAACGGCATCATGGGTCTTTTGTGCAGGTCGTGCTTCCCAGGCATGGTCCTGGTCGGTGAGGGCAGGTACGAGCCGGCCTGGACATGGGCGCACTACCACCGTGCCGACGACAACATCGATAGGATTGGCAGGGTCTATGAGAGTAAGGCGGCACGGGTCAAGGCCGAACTCTGGGTCAGTCTTTCTTAAACTACATTGTTTCAATATTTACTGCACATTTTTCAATATTTACTTGATATCATTGTCTTTATATGCAGGATTTCTATAGGCTTGTGGATGGATACGCCGACGAGGCGGATCGGATGATGGAGAGGGTATGCAAGAAGCTGGTGTTGGACATGCACTACGAGGCGCAAATTCAATGCGTCATTGACTACGCCGTCAACAAGCTAGGGATGAAGATGGACAAAGCGGTTCATTGTAAGTTATTAGTCTTAATTATTTTCCAATACTACCTTTCCTAGGGTATTTTGCTGCTGCTGCTGCTACGAGAATAGACTTATATGATATTCTTACCTGTCGTTCACTTGATCACGTGTAGATGCCCGTCAAATGGTGCCGCAACGATCTCTATTGCTGGGAGCGCATCGTGGACAAGTGGTTCACACCGGAGTGGACCGCGAAGCACGAGGCTGGCCGAGAAAAGCGGTTGCTGATGCCATATCTGAGCCACCATCAAGGCAACCTGAGCAACGAGAGATACAGGGCACGATGGGTATGGAGCGAGATTCATTTCTTTGTTGTAACGTTCAATTCTACTTAATTTGTAATTAACCCTCTATTTGTTCGTAGTCCAAGTCACACGGGGGTGTTGAGTGCAGCGAGTTCATGGGATGGGTCTTGTCGCACAAGGCAAAGGCCACGTCGTCCGATGCCACCTACAACCCCCAAGACTCGCCCGAGGCATACACCGACCCCTCCATCCACGGCCGCATCAATTCATACACGGAGATGGGAAGGCAGTTCAATGGGCCAGAGTGGGATCCGAGCCGCGCGCCGCTTGATGGAGAGGTGATCGTGAGGGCCGGGCAAGGTAAGAAGCATGGCCAGTACTATATTGCCGACAGCATGCTAGACACGGCCTCTACTCCCACTCTCGCGGCCCTCCGAGCTAGGAGCATGGGCAGTAGCCCTCCGATACTTCCACGGCCGTCTGCAACACAGGTCCAAGTGGACTGCCTTTAGGTTACTCACTTTCGTTACTCACTTTCGACATATATATGTTTCCTTTGCATTGTGCTAATGAGACTAACATATGTTTCCTTTGCTTTGTAATTGTAGGCCAAGATCGATGAGCAAGTAGCGGCACACCAGGCGGCCTTAGCCCAGGTTGAGCAGTGGGTGGTCCAACAGGTGGCCCAACAGGTGGCCGAGCAGCAGCAGCTGATGGCGGCGCACTTGGCTCGGCAACAGCAGATCTACGCCGAGCACATGCAGGCATGCATGACAGCTCTTTCCATGGGTCAACCAATGCCGCAGATGTCTCTGATGCCTCCGATGCCCCCGATGGTGTTCACTTCGCAGTCTGCTGCGTTTCCGACAACTCCCATTGTGAGTGACTTATAAACCTTGCTTCATTTCAATTCAACTCGCTTAGAGACCTAGAGATAGTATACCTAGATCGAGATAATATACAGTAAAATATATGATGTGTCGTGACATAGACAGATAGTTGATATTATAATTTAGAGAGCTTGACACTATTTTTATGTGTTGTAGAATCAGTCCGCGGCATCGAATAATCTTCAAGTGTCACCGGCCGTATCACCACCGGGGTTGAACCCACAGCAGTTGTTCTCTCCTGCGATCGGACCCCTACTGCCGCCGTTCCAGCCACCTCCTCCTCAGTGAGCTCGTGTTTCTGAGCTATGTGATGGATGCTCGTTGTATATAGACTTAATAATGCTTGTCGATGACCTGAGTGACTTGTGAATGAATTGTGAGCTTGTTTGCGTACTCAGACACTCGGCGTTGGCCAATTTATGTATTTATTTATATTTTCTGTGTTTGTGGATGGTTTCTTGTGATATATATATCATGCCTGTGATCTCTATATGTTTCTATATGATGCCTGTGAAAATGTGATTTGAGGGGGTACTTTTAAACACAAAAAACAAAAAAGAACAGGGATTTTATGGAATGCCACAGTTTACCGTGCACCAGCTGGTAGGCGCATGCAAACATGCCACAGTTTGTCGTGCGCCTGCCAGGTGGCGCACGGCAAACATGTCGTCCCCGCGTGGTCCCTGCTCGCCGTCACCCGTGCCGTCGGCCGCCGTCACCACATTAGTTTACCGTGCGCCAGGTCTAATGCACGGCAAATGTTATTTGCCGTGCGTGCGATTTAAAGCGCACGGCAAAGGTGGCTTTGCCGTGCATTTGTGTACCGTGCTGCCTTTGCCGTGCGCATGGGCAAAAAGCGCACGGCAAAGGCTTTGCCGGCAAACGTCCTGTTTCCGGTAGTGGTTGGTGCTGCCTCCAAAGCAACTATATGTAACTGAACTTTGCTGGATTATTTTCTTGAATACGTTGTCAAATATAAGACAATAAGGTAATTTTAATAAATAATATACATGCCCACGAGAAGTAAAACGCTACCAAAAGGAAAATAAGATCCAAATAGATTTAAATACCTTACTAATAGATTATATTTTTAAAATTTGTTTGGTGTCAATTTCATATTTTTTTGATTTAAAATGAATTAGTTATGCATTGTTTGATATTAAAACCACCTTCCAACTAGACGGCCAAAGTTGTCCGGTTTTCAAACTTCGATGGTAAAAAATACCAGATTTTAAAGTTCAAGGGCCAAAATCAAACTTCAGCAATAATTTAATGGTAAAAAATGGACTTATTCCTTCCCATTTTTGTGGCTGCACTCAGCTTCACGTTGAGCCCAAAGCCAAAAGGTAACGGCCCACGGGCCTCCTGCCCCATGTATTAGAGCTCCCACAGCAAACAGGCGACGCCCTGGCTTTCAATTTGTAGCGCTTCTATACTGTTCTCTGCTTCCGTGCTGACGAGGTGGGACTAAACTTTCAATTCTCGTAGAGGCTAGCTGCTGCGTTTGTGCGGTCGCAAGCTGTGCTCATCTGCTACGGGCCACCGAGGGGAAGTAGGCCAGAAGCACATGCGTGTTGGAAACCTACGTCAATAAATGTTTTTTCGTTTTCTTCTCATTTACAATTCATGACAATTCACAGCTACAAAAACATATATTTGTCCACAACATTTAATACTGAGCGTAAAAAGACTACAAAAGTGGCTCATGGGGCTGGTGTTACCGGCCGGTACTAAAGTGGCGCGACACATACCAGCCGGTATTAAAGTGTGAGATTTATAATTAGTACCGGCTCGTGTTACCAGCTGGTGCTAAAGTGTCCTCCACGGGTTACTTCAAAAGGAAATCATTTCCCACTCAATCACATGTGATATTTATAGCGGTGATTAAAAAGAAATTTCATAAGATCACTGGTAGAGAATGGACTTTCCATCTCCTAAATTTGTCCCGGGTAAGATTTATCCCTGGACTAATGTAACTTTTAGTCCGGTTGGTATTTCCCTTGGTCCCGGAGGATCTTGAGTTTCGGATGGT
The DNA here is from genome assembly GCA_900205405.1 of Echinochloa crus-galli. Taxonomy (NCBI): domain Eukaryota; kingdom Viridiplantae; phylum Streptophyta; class Magnoliopsida; order Poales; family Poaceae; genus Echinochloa; species Echinochloa crus-galli. The sequence goes on along the minus strand of OAMR01000333.1, from coordinate 812,095 downwards.
AACACCAACGGGACTAAAATGGACTTTTCATCTAGAGGGTGAGTTTTAGCCCCGGTTGGTAACACCAACTGTGACTAAAAGTCCTCCACGGATTAATTGCAAAAAAAGCACACATGAGTCTGTCACATGTGCTCTGTCGTTAAGATAGTAAGGACTACATGTGAGGTGAGAGGTCCTGTGTTTGAGTCACATGCACCACATGCGCACATTTCCATATGAAAACATACTCGTGTGATCTGTGACCACGTGTGGAGCCTCTCCCATGTGCGCATGTTTTTTTAGTCCCGATTTTTGAGACAGGACTACCCTTTAGTCCCGGTTCCAAAATCGAGGCTAGAGGTTTTGGAACCAGGACTAATAGTGCTTTTTTCTACTAGTGCATTGTTCTATTAGTACATGCTTTGTGCACAGGTCCATGATATCTACTTATGTATGAATATATGCAAGACAAACACCACGAATCACTAGCGTTTCATGGACTGGTGCCTACGTCCCATTAAGTAAAAATGCGCCATAGACATAATTTTTGTAATACTTAGTTTAAATAAAGATAAAGATAGCTTTTCGCAACTTTATTAGTAGACTCGTTCCTGAATGTTCCTGAATGTTTTGTTTCCGGCACCCCAAAATTCCAGTTTTGCTTTCCCAACTGGCTCTCTCATTCCTGGTTCCCTTCCCGAGTAAAAAAATACAGTAAAATATATGATGTGTCATCCCATAGACAGAGAGACCCTTAGTTGCATGATGTGTCATTAATTTGAATACCATGTTATGGTTACTAGAATTTTAATATCTTTCTTCAATCCGGGGTTGGTTAATATAATTTGGTTAACCATGATGTCAGGTTTGGTTTGGCTTAAATAAAGCGATCAACTTAAGTTACGGAGATGGAGTTGGGAAGGTTGGAAACTTAGGGAAATGTTGGGTCGTAGAATGCGAACAGGATGGACCAAGTGGTATGATGATTCAATAGTTTTATTTGGTGTTCTGGGCTCGTGTTGGACTCTTGGCTCAGATTCAAAGTACTGGCAAAACAACACACGACAAGGTCTACTATCACTACCAGAATCCTTCACATCCGCCCGCCTCCTCCGCCTCGGCCATTTTTGGACCCGGTGCTGATGGGGCTTCAGCACCGGGTCCAACGGCTAGAAGCGGGGGCGGCGCTGCGGGATGTCAGGGCGGACACATTAGCACCGGGACGTGGCAAGACCCAGTGCTAATGTGCCGAGGCCATTTCGCACCGGTTGCTGGCTGCACCCGGTGCTAAAGGGGGCACATTAGCACCGGGTCTTGCCACGACCCACATTAGCACCGGGTCGTGGCTGCACCCGGTGCTAAAGGGCCCCTTTAGCACCGGTTATTCAACCCGGTGCTAAAGGGGTACCCCTTTAGCCTCGGATTAGTATGCAAGAGGACAGCAACACCCCTGTCCCACCCATGCAAGAGGACAGCAACACCCCTGTCCCACCCATGCAAGAGGACAACGACACGTTCTTTGCGAATCAACTTTTCAATATTGTAACCCAACCAATGTCCATGGATGATGTGTTGGGGATCATTGGAAGGGACGACAATATCCAGGACGACAATGTTGCAAGGGCCGAAGATGTTGAAGAAAAGTTGTAACTAGTCGTTCTCCCTCGTACAAACTTCAAAAAAGATCATTTTTCTTCCTAAAAATTCCTAAAATCATACTCTATCAAGTTAGGGAGAAGGAGTGGGCCGCGAGCGGCTGCTGGGCC
>OAMR01000333.1:779102-799803 GCA_900205405.1 Echinochloa crus-galli | reverse complement strand
GTAGTGCCCACGTGAATGTCTCCCAAACAAACATTCACGTCGAGCCTTCCTCGATCGATCTATATGTCTGGATCGCCCTGTTCGATTTATAGGCCGGGTTAGGTTAGCTAGGGTCTCTTGATCGGCACCGTCTGTCTTCCAACAAGAACACACCACCTCCCTAGCTAGCTCATATCCTCTCCCTCTCGTGCATGCAAAGCTCTCGGTAATTATTGTGTTTGGACTCTTTCTCTCACAATCTGCTCGAAGTTTGCGTAAAGAAATGGCGCCAAGGAATCGTGTCAGACCTTGGTCAAATTGCATGCAGCATTGGCGACGTACGTGAGCATCTCACCATGACATGCTAAACAATGTCAGCTAGTATGAATATAGAGTCGGCCGAATACGCATTAGAATACACGTATTAGAATATATACGTATATAGACGTGCACGCATGGCTACTGAAAAAAGCAAAAAAAAAAAGAAATCCGGGGTCTTTAGCACCGGTTTCAGGCAGCAACCGGTGCTAAAGGCAGGCCCTTTAGCACCGGTTATTCGACCCGGTGCTAAAGGGGTACCCCTTTAGCCTCGGATTAGTTGCACCGGGTGGGAAACCCGGTGCTAAAGGGCTTTCCCACCCGGTGCAGATGTCGATCATTCTGGTAGTGTATGGCTCTGGACCTGGTTAAATAATTATCTACCTATTACGGAGGCATCATGGTGGTTTGAATGATACAAGGGAGGGTTGGATAATGAATCCTTAGTTGATGATCAAGGAATGGGAGTACTAGCTTTGTAAAGGCCTTGTAGTGTAACGCTGACTTATCACCTCAGTAGCGTGAAAGCGTGCAACCTATGCAGAGTGTACAATTTATAGATCAGCCATGATCAGTCAAGAGCAGGTTGGTCTTCTTCGTGATCAGTGCTCATATATCATATATGGCGGTTGGTTGGTGGTGGCTCTAATGGACATTTGCTCAAGACAACGCCAGCTTAATTCGTCACCTATTGTGAGTGTTCTCGCTGGTTGTTCTTAGTGTTCTTTAGGACCCTCTGGCATAGGCTGTTGCCTGATTCTTCGTCGCATTGGTGTACATGTCTGCCCTACCCTGTTGAACCCTCATGTCGGCATTGAAAGGTAGCTAGTATATCTATGGTGTTTTTGGTTGCTTGGAGCCTCTAGTGGTAGTTACAGTCGCTTGATGGGACGTTTAGCTCTTTGCCTGTGGAGCTCTTTTAAGGTAGTCCATGCTAGTGTTCGAAAAGTACTAGCATCAAAACATCCGACGGCTAAGATTAATTTTATACCACTGAAGACATCATCGGTGATATAGGTAGTATATGTAAGTAGTATAAGTAGCTATATTATAGATTAAAAACATAAATAGAATCACTATAGTATATTTTTTAACACTAGCATAAAGTTATAATATTGTTGAGGCTGAAAAGATCAAAATAATTACTAAATTATACTTAATAATTGACGTTTCTATCCTTTTTATACTAGTATAGTACTAGTACTAGTACGAAGCATCCTAAAAATGCTCTGCCCGTCGCATCAGTAGTCATTCGAGCATTTGTCGCTCTTTTTTAGTGTGCTAGCATATGTGTATGCTTCTGTTCTCATTTCTAGTTGCTGTAACTCATTTGTTGTATAGACAACTTTTTTTTCTTCTTAATAATGAAAAACGTGCTATGAACATTCTAAAAAATGGTTCTTGATGCATCTCACTCCCAAAAATCAGGTTTATATTTTGGATGTATATATATTTTTATATGGGCATACTATAGATATTTTTGTGGGCAATACAATGCTACTGGAGGTGCACCTATAGAACCATTGAAGTAAAATAGTAGTGTAATGCCCGAGCAAGATGTTTGCCCGTAAGCTGGGCAGAACTATATGCAGCGCTGCCAAATTTGAAGTATGACTATGGCTGGCACGTACGGGGTAAGCAGGTAGGTATAAGGTCCTTATATCACGATCTTACCTTGCTGCAGTTTTTATGTATACACCCTATGTATCGTATCGATTTTGATTGGGTGCATCATCATATGACAAATAGAGTGGAAGTTTTCCCATTTATAGTGTGGCAAATTCATGGAACGTAAGTGTTTGGGAACACGTCAGAAACGAAATGGAACTGAAGGCTGGAACACGGGCCAGATGATTCCGGATCCATTGCTGGAAAAATTACTTTTTTTCTTAGCCAATTGCTCGAAAGACTACTGTTTACTTTGTAAAGCACGTCTTGGGCCAGCCCCAACTTTGATGTATGACTTTTTCATGGAAACCGAGGCTAATTCTATAAGGCGAAGTGTCCTGAAAAACAAAAGTCCTTCAGCGAACTGTACACAAAGAGCTCGTTGATCTTATGGTTGTACTGTTTTCCTGGGTGGTCACTCCATCTTCTATTTAAAATCATCATGATAGTGTAATTAAAACATAGATAGAAAGATGGTTAAGGACACTTGCCTTTCTCCAATAGAAATACCACCGCTCAAAGTTCTCAACTCTTGTTCTTGCTCTTTTAGTCTTCAAAACACTCAAACTACGTTCCTCCTTCTCGTAGCAATCATCGAGCACAAGCATACAAGCATGCAACTAAACGAGCAAGCAAACAAGCACAACTAAGAACAATACACCAATCAAAATAAAAGCTTTAAAAGAACGCGCTAAAGGATAGGGCTTAAAGCTACGGTCACGGAAGCGTAATAATGACTGAAAACAGATCTATGGTCGAAAAGATGCAAGTATCGAAATATTTGTATTATAAAATAACACAACTATATGCTTGATTGATTTTAATTAAACAAAAATCATATGCAAAGGTTATTTCAAAGAATTACATTTAAATTTGTAAAACCAAGATAAAGATAATCAAATTTTATTTATAAATGTTTATGTATAAATTATACCAAACTAAACATTAACTTGAAACAAACCATGTGAGAGCATCTAGTCGAATAATTTTAAGAACCGTGTTGAACTAATCAATATTATAATTAAAATACATTTATGTTAATATTAACCAATATTTATCATTATTTACGAAAACTCAAAGTTTAACTCTAATTAGCTTTTAATTAGAAACCTAGTTACCATAAATATTAATCATATTAATATTAGCTTATGAAAACCGATATATAACCTAGTTAACTTTTATTTATAAAACCTATTACTTAAATATTATACTAACCAAATTAACATTAACTTATAAAACTAGAGTATAAACCCTAATTAAATATTACTTAAGGAAACATATTTAGATAACATTTAATCAATTTAATATTAAATAAAATTTTGAAACATGTCGCATGGTAAATAACAGTTCTAGATCGCAGTTTGAGTTGATAGTATGCTAACGTAACAAGAACGGATTAAATCAAAGCTAAAACGCGTGATCTATGGGTTAAACAAGGTTCAGGGATCAAAATGCAATTAACCATAGACTTCAGGGGCTAGCTCCTAAGATTTGCGAGACACATGCAACAGTGCCCGCAAATAGGTTAAAGGGTATGGTTAGATCTGAAAAACTTCATGGCTTGGAGTTCCAAGGTTCTAATAGATCTAATGGGTTTTTCGCAAACCTGCCAAGACATAAGAAATAAAACTAAAGGTTACAGGATTGCATAGGGAGTTTTCTGCAAAAGCTTCATCTTCTACCTTGAGACAGGGCGACATGCCGCCGAGCTAACCGGTGCTCCGGCGACGGAGCAAAGGTCGGTGGTCGGCAGGGAACCTCGACACGGTGTCGGTACCCGTCGGCGATGTCCGGGATGGCCGGGATTCGGCATGCGGCAGAGACAATGGCCAGTGGCACGGAGCTCCCATGGAGGAGCTCATCCGCCGACGTGAGGTGGCGGTGAAGCTGTGGCTCGACGTCACGAAGCTCGTGGTGGCTTCGGTTTGCCCCCTCGAGCGATGGAGGCGGCGAATCGCGGCAGCGCCGGCTTCAAGCTCCGGGCGGCGGCGACAACGCTTGGCGCAGTGAAAGGACAGGGCGAAGCGGCGTGGAGCGAGGGCAGCATGGCATGGGTCTCGGGTGTAACACCCTAAAATTCATCACAATTAAATCGTAGCAACCCTCTGAATTTTTCTAGGATTTATTAAGGCTTAAATAAATTTTCTAGGATTTAATTGGAATTTCAAACCTTTTATCAATTTAAATATCATATCAAATAATTATTTTAGTCAAAATAAGTTTTTGTTGCATTCATGCGGTTGCATATATTTTTGGTTGCTAGTAAATCAAGTTGGAATTTAAATTCTATTTAAATTCGAATTTGATTTGCTTTTGTTTGATTTTAGAAAAGTTAAATAGGCAGAGTTCGTTTTTGCCCCTCCAACTCTTAGCCCAGCTCGGCCGTGCCCCCTCTACTTTCTTCCTCTCCCGACGCGGCCCGATTTCTTTTCCTCGCCTGCTTCTCCACTTTCGGCCCAGCGCGGCCCGCTCCACTTCTCTCCCATCTCTCTCTCTCACCGACAGGTGGGACCCACCTGTCGGATCCGTCGTCTCCGCGGACTCTTCCCCGAGTCCGTCTCCGCCGCGCCGCCGTGTCCAACCCGGGCACGCACGCCTAGGCGAGGGCCCGAGCCCCCATCCCGGGCCTATATATCGCGGCCGCCGCCTTTGCCTCTCCTCCAAACCCAACCGAGCCCGCAACCCTAGCCGCCCGCGCCGCCGCCGCCGAGCTTCCTGCCGCGCCGTCGATCCGCCGCTGCACCGCCGCTCAGCCTCTCTCGTCTGCGCCAGGAGCTTCGCGCCGAGGTAACAAGTCTCCCAGGCCCTTTTGTGTTCGGTTTCTATCCCTACATCGAGCCGTCGCCGTCGCCGTAGCGCCGCCGCCGCCATAGCTCGTCGCCGGCCTCCACCGTCGCTCGTCTGTCGTCAAAAACCGCCCAGATGGACTCGTCGTGGTCCAGCGAGCCCGTAGGACTTGATCTCGTCGTAAACCGAGTACCCTAGCACGTTTTCGACCCAAATCCGGCGATGTGCCGCCGCGTTTGTCGTCACCGCCGGCGAGATAACCCCAGATCCAATCCTAACCGTCCGATCTAGATCCAATGGCCCACATTAGATCGCGTCCCAAGTCAAACCGACCGCATACCGGTCAGCCGTGGGGTTTTGCTAAAGAGCCCCTGAGTTTTTTGGAAATCAACCCGCGGTCCAGTTTAGTTCAAAAATAATTACATGTTTGTTTGAGTTTTAGAAAAGTTAAATAGGCAGAGTTCGTTTTTGCCCCTCCAACTCTTAGCCCAGCTCGGCCGTGCCCCCTCTACTTTCTTCCTCTCCCGACGCGGCCCGATTTCTTTTCCTCGGCCTGCTTCTCCACTTTCGGCCCAGCGCCGGCCCGCTCCACTTCTCTCCCCATCTCTCTCTCTCACCGACAGGTGGGACCCACCTGTCGGATCCGTCGTCTCCGCGCGAGCCGTGCTCACGGTCAAGAGCGGCCTGGACCCTTACATGATAATCATACTTGAACATGATCTAAATCGTGGTTATATGAATATGTTGGGAATATGACATTCATTAATTTGTGGGTGGTATATACTTTCATTTGCTAGTAAATAGTTGCTTAATAAAACTTGACCAACTAAAAGTGCTTACTGCAGTATGGTCAGCCAACCTTTTTGCCTCAGCCTTGTTTGTCATATTACATTTGCTGAGTACGTCATGTGCTCATACTTGTTCTTTTTCTTTCTTTCTTTTATTGCATCAACTACACCTCGGAATGCTGCTCAGATTGGGAGAATTTTGAGGATTTTACTGCTGATTTTGAGGAGTTCTAGGCGAGTCTCCCCCAGTCAATGCCTGTGGAGTTGGAGTCACTTTTGCTTCGTTAGATGAACGTTTAATTAAGTCTTCCGCTATGACATTTGAGTCAACTCTGAGATTGTAATAAATGCACTTTAATACTCTTTCGTTATGCATGGTTATGGATATTCACTTGTGACATCTACTATATGTGTGTAAACTGATCCTGGCGCACATATGAGATGCACCTAGTTTTGCCTTTAAAACCGGTTGTGACAGAGGTGGTATCAGAGCTGTGTTGACTGTAGGATGCAAGTCTAGATAGCAATGGTCATTCTCTAAGGATTATTTTGCTTAACTACTCTTGCTCTATCTATTTTTGGTTTATTTTGCTATTATTCCTGGGCATTGATTATTGTCTCCTCCTTGATCTTTGTTTCTGTTCTATCTCACCTGGTTTCGAGGTCTTTAGAACTGTTCTCACCCCCTTCTTGCTTAAACCATAGATGGTGTTGACAAGGCATGGTGCTTGTAGATTGTCTAGCACTCCTTCCCCTTCTTTGTCGCATTCGTTGCAAGAAGAGGAACCGGAACCTGAAGAGATGGAAGTAATGGACGAAGAAGTCAACTCAGTAGGGAATGCTCCAGCTGGATCTGAAGGAAGTGAAGGACCCTCTCCGCCGCCTGACATGTGGGTAGTGACTTTTCACCACCACGACGGAGGCAACAGTGGGTTCCCGATGATGCTTCGAATGCTCTTCGAGCGTCTGAACTACCCAGTGGAGATTGAATATTGTGGAAAAAGGAGGACACATCCAAATTACCCAGAGGACTGGGATGTCGCTGTATACATCCGGGAGCCTGATTATGAGTATGGAGGAACCAAAGAGGCTGCAGTGCACCATGCCATCGCCATGAGATCAACTTTCGAAGCTGGAATCCAGGATGAAGCAAGACGGGCACTTTCTGTGCTTTGTCATGAGGAGGCTGCTGAAGTACGTCACACTGCTTGGGCATATCTTCCTCGAAGGCAGCAAGGCACTCCAACTGGGGTTGTGCCACAACCGCCAGGTGTAAACTCTACACTCAACGTCCAGGTGGCGTTCACCAAGATGCTCAACGTGCACGCCGATGACACCACAAGGGAGCTACAATAAGTGCGTGAAGAACTCGCTGCTGAATGAAGGAAGAACAAGAGGCTGATAGCTGAACTCAAAGGAGAAGCACTTCCGCCCTTGGATGAAGATATAGAAGGGTTGATGGGTCATTCACCGTACCGCTAGAGAGTGCTCAGTGGATCGTCTAGTTGCTTCACCCATACCTATTAAGATAGGATACCCTCTATTTTGATAGTTCAGTACGTTTAGAATCGTTGAGACACGTGCATAGCGTGTGATTTAGTTCGGTTTAAAAGTGTGGTAGAGATGTTTGCTTTCGTGCTAAGTGTGTGATTTGGATCTTTGTAATGATTGAACTTAATTGTGGAGTGATGACCACAATTGAGTAAATATTAAATAAATAAATTTAGTGAGTTTGGGTTTATCTTGGTCTCTGATATTAGCACTTAACTATCACTTTATCCATATAATTATAACCCTCATATAAATCATGTTATGCGACAATCTGTTCTCGCTGCTGCATGATATCCTGGTACCCTGGACCCTTACATGATAATCATACTTGAACATGGTTGTGCGATGTTTGTCAGAAAGTTAAGGCTGAACATCAGAGACCAGCCGGTTTGCTTCAGCCACTCAAGGTACCTGAATGGAAGTGGGAAGAAATACATGAATTTCATTGTTGGGTTACCTCGCACTCGAGGAGGATATGACTCCATATGGGTTATTGTGGACAGATTAACTAAGGTAGCTCACTTTATACCCGTTCACACTACTTATACCAGCGCTAAGTTAGCAGAGTTATACATGTCCAGAATTGTTTGTCTCCATGGTGTACCTAAAAAGATAGTGTCTGATAGAGGTACTCAGTTTACATCTAGATTCTGGCAGAAGTTGCATGAGTCTATGGATACAAAGTTGAATTTCAGTTCTGCATATCATCCTCAAACAGATGGTTAGACAGAGAGGACTAATCAGATTTTGGAGGATATGTTGAGAGCTTGTGCTTTGAAGCATGGAGGCAGTTGGGACAAGAGTCTTCCATATGCAGAGTTCTCATATAATAACAGTTATCAGGCAAGTCTAAAGATGGTCCCCTTCGAAGCGCTTTATGGTAGAAAGTGCAGAACACCTTTGTATTGGAGTGAAACAGGTGAAAGTCAGCTGTTTGGGCCAGAGATTTTGCAGGAAGCTGAGAGACAGGTTCAGATTATCAGAGAGAATTTGAGAACGGCTCAGTCTAGGCAGAAGAGCTATGCAGACACAAGGAGACGAGAATTAACTTTCGAAGTAGGTGATTATGTGTATCTGAAAGTATCTCCTATTCGAGGCTTGAGAAGGTTTAAGGTGAAAGGTAAATTATCTCTTCGTAAACAGCATTCACCACCAGGTATGGGTTGTATGAGTATACTGTGATGTCGTTTGGATTGACAAATGCACCCGCCTACTTTATGTACCTGATGAATAAGGTGTTCATGGAGTACTTGGATAAATTTGTGGTGGTGTTTATTGATGATATTCTGGTTTACTCTAAGAATGAGGAGGAGCATGAAGAGCATTTGAGGTTGGTGTTGCAGACTCTTAGAGAGAACCAGTTCTATGCCAAGTTTAGTAAATGTGAGTTTTGGTTGAATCAAGTGTCTTTTCTTGGTCATGTTGTTACTGATGGAAGTATTGCAGTGGATCCAAGTAAAGTCAAGGATGTGTTGGATTGGGAACCTCCTACCACAGTCTCTGAGATCAGAAGCTTTCTGGGATTGGCTGGATATTACAGGAGATTCATTGAAGGCTTCACTAAAATAGCGAAACCTCTTCCTTCGCTATTAGAGAAGGGCAAGGAGTTTGTTTGGTCAGAAGCGTGTCAGGCCAGCTTTGAAGAGTTGAGAAGGAAGTTGACTACAGCCCCAGTGCTTGCTATGCCAGATATTCACAAGAACTTTGATATATATTGTGATGCTTCTCGTAGAGGTCTTGGGTGTGTGCTCATGCAGGAAGGCAGAGTTATAGCCTATGCATCCAGGCAGTTAAGGAAGCACGAGCTGAACTATCGTACTCATGATCTGGAGCTTGTAGCTGTTGTCCATGCCTTGAAGATCTGGAGGCACTATATTCTCGGTAACAGATATGAGCTGTATCTCGATCACAAAAGCCTGAAGTACATATTTACTCAGAAGGATCTGAATTTGAGGCAGAGAAGATGGTTGGAGTTGATCAAGGATTATGATCTGGGGATCAACTATCATCCTGGCAAGGCTAATTTGGTTGCTGATGCGTTGAGTAGGAAGTCACAAGTAAATCCGAGAGACAAGCACCGGGAGTTCATGAGTCACAAACCTCCTACCTACTCCCACTCTGCAGATCCACTTGATGCTGATGATTGGCTGAAGACTGTTGAGAAGAAGCTGTTGAGTCTACACTGGAGCAGGAAATTCGGAAGGGTCAGCTTACTGATGAGAAGATAAAGGAAATCAAGGAAACCAATGTAGCAGGGAAAGCTCCCGACTTCACCGAAGATGATCAAGGTACAATTTGATTTAGAAAGAGGATATGTGTACCGGATATCGAGTCTCTCAGGGAGCAGATATTGAGGGAAGCTCATGATTCCGCATATTCTATTCATCCTGGAAGCACCAAGATGTACCAGGATCTGAAGCAAAGGTATTGGTGGTATGGACTAAAAAGGGATGTGGCTGCCCATGTGGCATTGTGCGATGTTTGTCAGAAAGTTAAGGCTGAACATCAGAGACCAGCCGGTTTGCTTCAGCCACTCAAGGTACCTGAATGGAAGTGGGAAGAAATCAGTATGGATTTCATTGTTGGATTACCAGGAAGTTCATGGCCTCAGGACAGTCAAGCAGTAACACCCGCCCTCGTCTCCAGCCGCCTCAGCAGAACATGCCCGTTCGCTTTGGTGGGCAAGGGAGTAACTTTGTGCAGAGTCAGGGTCAGCGGTCAGCACCTCCACCTCAGCGTCCAGCATTTCAGCAGAACCGCCAGACCACCCCGGCTCAGACTCCAGCGAAGACCACTGCACCAGGCAGTGCTCCTACTCCTCGTACCTGCTACATTTGTGGAGATCCCAGCCACTTTGCCCACAACTGTCCTAAGAGGAATGCTCAGACCCCACAGCACCAGAGTGGCAGTGCAACTAGGCAGAATACCCCTCAGCAGCAGAACAGGAATGTGAACCCGACGCCCCAGAGCAACAAGGGCCAGTAGAATCAGATGCGGGGCAAGGTGAACCATGTTGCTGCAGAGACCGCACAGGAGTCCCAGGATGTGGTACTTGGTATGTTCCTCGTCAACTCAGCCCCTGCATCGGTTTTATTCGACTCTGGAGCATCTCATTCTTTTATTACTGCTCAGTACGTAGCTAAGTATAATATACCCATGCTCCCTATGAAAAATTCCATGCTAGTTAGCTCTCCCGGTGGAAACATGAAAGCCAATTTTATCTGCCCCCGAGTTAATCTGAAAATAGTTGGGGTAGACTTTCCTGCTGATCTGATAGTCCTGAACTCTGAGGGAATTGATGTCATACTTGGAATGGGATGGTTAGCTGCATTTGATGCGGTGATTCAGTGTGCCAAGAGGTCCGTGTTGTTGACTAGCCCACAGCGCCACGAGCGCACTCTGCTGGACGTACGACCTCACGGTCAGAACCAGGATAAACCCTTGTCTCATCGTGCTAGCTCTTGCATCAACCGTCAGGGGACGGGACACAGCGCATTTTGTGTGGCGCTGAGGATTGGCCGCACAATCCCAACACCGAGACCTATTAAGATAGGATACCCTCTCTTTTGTTAGTTCAGTACGTTTAGAATCGTTGAGACTTGTGCGTAGCATGTGATTTAGTTTGGTTTAAAGGTGTGGTAGAGATGTTTGCTTTCGTGCTAAGTGTGTGATTTGGATCTTTGTAATGATTGAACTTAATTGTGGAGTGATGACCACAATTGAGTAATTATTAAATAAATAAATTTAGTTAGTTTGAGTTTATCTTGGTCTCTGATCTTAGCCCTTAACTATAACTTTAACCATATAATGGTACCTCTCATATAAATCATGTTATGCGACAATCTGTTCTCGCTGCTGCATGATATCCTGGTACTGTCCGAATTGTTTCTGGAGCTTCAGAACTCCGTTTGACATAAATCCAGTTGGGTTGGATTAAGGCCTTTGTTTTGTGATTTTTGGAGGTTCTGGCAGAGAGATATAATGGTTTTATTGGAGTAACCAGAATCTGTCCCGTGGTCCTGACATAGCTGTCTTGTTTATTTTATATCTCGAGCCACAAAATTCTGATTGAGGTGATTCAAGTTGGGTTAGTTTTAGAATTTTATAGTCTACGTTCAGACAAAAGATCATGATTTTTGTGAGGATGTGTGTGGATTATCGTTCATTGAATGAGGTAACCATCAAGAATAAGTATCCATTGCCCAGAATTGAAGACCTATTTTATCAGTTCGTTTTTGGATACTCAGAATGAGAGTTACAATTGTCCTAAGAGGAATGCTCAGACCCCACAGCGCCAGAGTGGCAGTGCACCTAGGCAGAATACCCCTCAGCAACAGAACATGAATGTGAACCTGACACCCCAGAGCAACAAAGGCCAGCAGAATCAGATGCGGGGCAAGGTGAACCATATTGCTGCAGAGACCGCACAGGAGGCCCAGGATGTGGTACTTGGTATGTTCCTCGTCAACTCAGCCCCTGCATCGGTTTTATTCGACTCTGGAGCATCTCATTCCTTTATTACTGCTCAGTACGTAGCTAAGTATAATATATCTATGGTCCCTATGAAAAATTCCATGCTAGTTAGCTCTCCCGGTGGAAACATGAAAGCCAATTTTATCTGTCCCCGAGTTAATCTGAAAATAGTTGGGGTAGACTTTCCTGCTGATCTGATAGTTCTAAACTCTGAGGGAATTGATGTCATACTTGGAATGGGATGGTTAGCTGCATTTAATGCGGTGATTCAGTGTGCCAAGAGGTCCGTGTTGTTGACTAGCCCTCAGGGAGAGAAGATTGAATTCGGAGCCACACAACCCTCAGCTTCAACTTACTCAGTGAATCAGGCCAGCGGTGTCCCTTTGGAGGATATCAGAGTTGTTTGTGAGTTTCCGGATGTCTTCCCAGATGATTTGCCAGGTATGCCACCCGAACGAGACATTGAGTTTATTATTGAGCTTTTACCTGGTACTGCTCCTATTTCTAAAAGACCCTATAGAATGGCTGTTAATGAACTAGAAGAACTTAAGAAACAACTTAAGGAATTGTTGGATAAAGGTTACATTCGTCCTAGTTCTTCACCTTGGGGAGCACCTGTAATTTTTGTGGGTAAAAAGGATGGTACTCTGAGGATGTGTGTGGATTATCGTTCATTGAATGAGGTAACCATCAAGAATAAGTATCCATTGCCCAGAATTTAAGACTTATTTGATCAGCTGAAAGGAGCTAAGGTTTTCTCCAAGATTGACTTGAGATCTGGCTACCATCAGTTGAGGATCAGGCGTTCCGACATTCCTAAAACAGCATTCACCACCAGATATGGGTTGTATGAGTATACTGTGATGTCGTTTGGATTGACAAATGCACCCGCCTACTTTATGTACCTGATGAATAAGGTGTTCATGGAGTACTTGGATAAATTTGTGGTGGTGTTTATTGATGATATTCTGGTTTACTCTAAGAATGAGGAGGAACATGAGGAGCATTTGAGGTTGGTGTTGCAGACTCTTAGAGAGAACCAGTTGTATGCCAAGTTTAGTAAATGTGAGTTTTGGTTGAATCAAGTGTCTTTTCTTGGTCATGTTGTTACTGATGGAGGTATTGCAGTGGATCCAAGTAAAGTCAAGGATGTGTTGGAATGGGAACCTCCTACCACAGTCTCTGAGATCAGAAGCTTTCTGGGATTGGCTGGATATTACAGGAGATTCATTGAAGGCTTTTCTAAAATAGCGAAACCTCTTACTTCGCTATTAGAGAAGGGCAAGGAGTTTGTTTGGTCAGAAGCGTGTCAGGCCAGCTTTGAAGAGTTGAGAAGGAAGTTGACTACAGCCCCAGTGCTTGCTATGCCAGATATTCACAAGAACTTTGATATATATTGTGATGCTTCTCGTAGAGGTCTTGGGTGTGTGCTCATGCAGGAAGGCAGAGTTATAGCCTATGCATCCAGGCAGTTGAGGAAGCACGAGCTGAACTATCCTACTCATGATCTGGAGCTTGCAGCTGTTGTCCATGCCTTGAAGATCTGGAGGCACTATATTCTAGGTAACAGATATGAGGCTTCAGCCACTCAAGGTACCTGAATGGAAGTGGGAAGAAATCAGTATGGATTTCATTGTTGGGTTACCCCGCACCCGGGGAGGATATGACTCCATATGGGTTATTGTGGACAGATTAACTAAGGTAGCTCACTTTATACCCGTTCACACTACTTATACCAGCGCTAAGTTAGCAGAGTTATACATGTCCAGAATTGTTTGTCTCCATGGTGTACCTAAAAAGATAGTGTCTGATAGAGGTACTCAGTTTACATCCAGATTCTGGCAGAAGTTGCATGAGTCTATGGATACAAAGTTGAATTTCAGTTCTGCGTATCATCCTCAGACAGATGGTCAGACAGAGAGGATTAATCAGATTTTGGAGGATATGTTGAGAGCGTGTGCTTTGAAGCATGGAGGCAGTTGGAACAAGAGTCTTCCATATGCAGAGTTCTCATATAACAAC
Organism: Echinochloa crus-galli; assembly: GCA_900205405.1. Taxonomy (NCBI): domain Eukaryota; kingdom Viridiplantae; phylum Streptophyta; class Magnoliopsida; order Poales; family Poaceae; genus Echinochloa; species Echinochloa crus-galli. The sequence goes on along the minus strand of OAMR01000333.1, from coordinate 786,217 downwards.
AGTTATCAGGCAAGTCTAAAAATGGCCCCATTCGAAGCACTTTATGGTAGAAAGTGCAGAACACCGTTGTATTAGAGTGAAACAGGTGAAAGTCAGCTGTTTGGGCCAGAGATTCTTGCAGGAAGCAGAGACAGGTTCAGATTATCAGGGAGAATTTGAGAACGGCTCAGTCCAGGTAGAAGAGCTATGCAGATACAAGAAGGAGAGAGCTAACCTTTGAGGTTGGTGATTATGTGTATCTGAAAGTATCTCCTATTCGAGGCTTGAGAAGGTTTAAGGTGAAAGGTAAATTATCTCCTCGTTTGATTGGACCTTTCAAGATTTTTGATGGTCCTTTTGAGCTGTGGGCTTTGGTAAGAGACAGACCTCATTAGGGAGGGTTATGCTTTGCTTCTGAACCGGAAACCTTAGCGGGCTATCATTTATTAGAGTGCTTTTGTAAAGGTCTCATAGTGAAACTCGGTATTCGGTCCACGTGGTGTGGGAAGGGTACAATGCTCTCGGGCAATGGGAATCACGGCTTATGGTGAAAGTGTACAACCTCTGCAGAGTGTAAAACTGTTATAACAGCCGTGCTCACGGTCAAGAGCGGCCTGGACCCTTACATGATAATCATACTTGAACATGATCTAAATCGTGGTAGTTGGAATTTAAATTCTGTTTAAATTCGAATTTGATTTGCTTTTGTTTGAGTTTTAGAAAAGTTAAATTAAGCCGAGTTCGTTTTCGCCCCTCCAACTCTTGGCCCAGTCCAAGTTTGCCCCCTCTACTCTTTCCTTTCTCTCCCCGGCCGATTCTTTTCCCCGGCCCACTTCTCCACTTACGGCCCAGCGTCGGCCCGCTCCACTTCTTCCCCCGTCGCTCTCTCTCTGTCACTGACGCGTGGGGCCCACGCGTTAGCTTCTTCTCCCCGACGTCGCCGACCCGGACTCTTCCCCGAGTCCGTCTCCGCCGCGCCGCCGTGTCCAACCCGGGCACGCACGCCTAGGCGAGGGCCCGAGCCCCCATCCCGGGCCTATATATCGCGGCCGCCGCCTTTGCCTCTCCTCCAAACCCAACCGAGCCCGCAACCCTAGCCGCCCGCGCCGCCGCCGCCGAGCTTCCTGCCGCGCCGTCGATCCGCCGCTGCACCGCCGCTCAGCCTCTCTCGTCTGCGCCAGGAGCTTCGCGCCGAGGTAACAAGTCTCCCAGGCCCTTTTGTGTTCGGTTTCTATCCCTACATCGAGCCGTCGCCGTCGCCGTAGCGCCGCCGCCGCCATAGCTCGTCGCCGGCCTCCACCGTCGCTCGTCTGTCGTCAAAAACCGCCCAGATGGACTCGTCGTGGTCCAGCGAGCCCGTAGGACTTGATCTCGTCGTAAACCGAGTACCCTAGCACGTTTTTGACCCAAATCCGGCGATGCGCCGCCGCGTTTGTCGTCACCGCCGGCGAGATAACCCCAGATCCAATCCTGACCGTCCGATCTAGATCCAATGGCCCAGATTAGATCGCGTCCCAAGTCAAACCGACCGCATACCGGTCAGCCGTGGCGGTTTTGCTAAAGAGCCCCTGAGTTTTTTGGAAATCAACCCGCGGTCCAGTTTAGTTCAAAAATAATTACGTTTAGGTCATTTTTCTTCCGTTTTAGCCCCTGCAAGTTTTAAAATTGTGCCCGAGGTCCAAGTTCTGTTATTTTATGGTTTAGCCCTCGAGTTTTTTATACAAAATTATGTTTTAGCCCCTGGTTTTTCGCAGTTAAGCCCCTGGAACTTTTAAAACTTTGCCAGCAAGTCCCTGAACATTAGAAAAGCCATATCTTTTGTGTTTTCACTCCGATTTTAGTGATTCTCACGCTCACGCGTTCGTTGTAACGCGTAGATTAGTTTTTTGTTGTTGTTTTCTCCTGTTGGAATTGTTTAGTGTATTGTTTCTTATTTGTTGTATTGTTTCCTTGCATGTGAATGTGTGATGCGATTAGGAAACGACCAGTTCGAGGATTTCTCTGAAGAACCAACTGTTGGAGAAGGATTTGAGCAGCAACAGAGTTGGGAAGAAGGCAAGTGTATTATGTCATGCAAATGTCCTAATAATTATCAATTTCACCACCCGTGCATGTGTATTAATTTGATGGGTTCCTATTTAAGGATTTGCCTAGCCACTATATTTCCCTGTCCCTGAAACTGGGTTACTTAATTAATTTTGATGGTAGATGATGCTTAGTTTGCTCAACTTGGATTGGTTAAATGAACCCCTACTCTATGTTCGATATCCTCTTTTAAGTAATTAATTGGCAAGATCATATCTTTTTAATTGGAACATGGAGAACCACCCAGGAAAACAGTGCAACCATAAGTACCATATGGCTCTGGTCTTGGCTAACTAATTAGGGACTTTAGTGGATGGTAACCTTACCCGAAAGGGGCAAGAGGCGCGGCGGTTGACGGGGTATAGCTCGGTCCTCTTGAGCTGTGGGCTTTGGTAAGAGACAGATCTCATTAGGGAGGGTTATGCTTTGCTTCTGAACCGGAAACCTTAGCGGGTTACTATTTACTAAGGAATCTTTGTAAAGGCCTCGTAGCGTCCCTATGCGGTCACACCTCGGTAGTGTGATTTAAGAGGATTGGCCCCCTCGGCATGGTTGGGTTTAAAGTTCTTTTGAACTTTTACGCGGTTTATGGTGAAAGTGTACAACCTCTGCAGAGTGTAAAACTGTTATAACAACCGTGCTCACGGTTAAGAGCGGCCCGGACCCTTACATGATAATCATACTTGAACATGATCTAAATCGTGGTTATATGAATATGTTGGGAATATGACATTCATTAATTTGTGGGTGGTATATACTTTCATTTGCTAGTAAATAGTTGCTTAATAAAACTTGACCAACTAAAAGTGCTTACTGCAGTATGGTCAGCCAACCTTTTTGCCCCAGCCTTGTATGTCATATTACATTTGCTGAGTACGTCATGTGCTCATACTTGTTGTTTTTCTTTCCTTTATTGCATCAACTACACCCGGAATGCTGCTCAGATTGGGAGAATTTTGAGGATTTCACTACTGATTTTGAGGAGTTCTAGGCGAGTCTCCCCCAGTCAATGCCTGTGGAGTTGGAGTCACTTTTGCTTCGTTAGATGAACGTTTATTTAAGTCTTCCTCTATGACATTTGAGTCAACTCTGAGATTGTAATAATTGCTCTATAATATTCTTTCGTTATGCATGGTTATGGATATTCACTTGTGACGTCTACCATATGTGTGTAAACTGATCCTGGCGCACATATGAGATGCACCTGGTTTTGCCTTTAAAACCGGGTGTGAAATCGGGGCCCTCGGGTTTTATAGGCGGAGGGACGCATCCCTAGCATGGTACGCACGCCAAGGCAGCCGTGGTGCGCATGCTGAGGCTTGGGCTGACGGTGGCGCTGCCGAGTCTTGTTCCAGGACGTTCGCAATAGCTGGAAGGAGAGGAGTGGGGGCAGGCCGGGTTTGGATTTAGGGTTCTAATCTTTTCTTTTTTATTTTTGGAATATAATTTCCTGTGTAAAGATAATTCTAGAAAATCTTAGATAAATCATTTAAGCTACGAAAAATACTCCAAAAATTCCAAACATCTTAGGAAAAATCCCAGAGATTGAGTAGGACATGAGGATGTCAAATATTGTATTTGGAGCTCACAAAAAGGATTTAGCATGTTCCAAAAATTGGAATTTGCTCTAGGGAAAAATAGGAATAACTTCTAGAAAATCTGAAAAATTCCTATTAGGCTTCTAAATACGTTTTTGAAAACTTGCACTCTCAAACACACCTAATACGGCGACTAGCATAAGCACGAATCACCCCACATTAAAACCTATGTTGTTTTAATAAAATCAAAATTTTGCTATACTAAATTCCCTGAAAATTATATAAACCTTGAAAATTTTAGAAATTTGAGAAAATCATTGTATTAACTAACCTTATTATTCACATCCCAAAATTTAGAAATTTTAGGGTGTGACAAATGAAGACAAAAGTCATTTATTCTACATTGTCCATGGAGCAATACACTATTTCTTGCCTTCACAACAATTCGACCATTGTACATTAGTTGTAAATAAACTCAAACAAGAAAGTTTCAGGTCTATTTAATTTTGAAAAATAGTCCAAGCTAAATAGACAGCCCGTTAAATTATAGTTCAGTCTTCACAACTGTTTGGTGCCGGCTCTAACCGGTAGTGATAGTGCCTGGAAGCATCAATACCAATTCGTATGGCATTAAACAGTAGTTATAATTCGCATCCTTTTTGTTTCTCGGATACTAATTAAGCCACTACTCCGGAGTTGTTGCCGTTGAACCGGTAGTGATGCTTATATCATAATGTCCATGATCGATGACCCTGTAGTGATATGGGAGGAGTGAAGCCCAGTTATCAAATAGTGCAAATTTGATTAAAAAAAGACTGAATGCTCTGTTAGAAAACTAAGCTTTATATGGCACATTTTAATTATGAAAATCACTAGCAATTCCATGAAGCGGATTAGTGTGCAAGTGTTCAAGTTAATTCCACTGACTAACAATAACAAGAATGTCAACCAGATAAGGTTTAGTGTGTACCCAGGACGGGGCCTGAGAACCTGCCATTACCAGCAGGAATATTACCATACTTGACTGGCCTATAGTTCCATGTGGTCATTCTAATTTGATGCATGCACTAATGAGGTAGCGCAACGCAGTCCCTCGAATGACCTTCTAGAAGTAGATGGATATAGCTGACAAAGAACGAAGAGTCTAAGTAGCCCCTACAGGTACCTGGACTAAAAGTTTGCAGCGCTAAAAAAAGTCACACGTACAGCCTCCTAATCACTCCACCTACACACCACAGGTGATGGTAGGTGGATTGTTTTTTCGTTTATTGTAACTCGTGAAGGTGCCTTTAGTCCCGGGTGGTGGTTTCAACATGGACTAAACACCCTTTACTCCGGGTTAGTGACTCGAACCGGGACTAAAAATCACCCTTTTAGTCCCGGTTGGAGCCTCCAACCGGGTCAAATGCTTGAGACCATTTAGTCCCAGGTTGAGCCTCCAGCCGGGACTAAAGGGTCACTTTTAGATTCTTGGAGACATCGGGAAATACCAACCGGGACTAATGCTATATTAGTCTCGGGTGCAAATCTATTGGGATGAATTTGTTGGACAGAAAGTCATTTCTGTACTAGTGTATGGCACATACTTAATTGTGATGATATCAAGTTGAAATTTCAGTGAATCTGAGCTGTCTATCTGAACAGGGAGAGGGAAAAACAATGTTTGTCCAGACTAGAGATATCAATAATCCAACAAACTCAAATACAGTGTCCACGCAAAACATAGCATTGCAGCATGGCAGTGCTGATCGTGTGTCACAATTCATCATCCGAGGTTAGAGCTCTTTGGAGAGCAAAGAATCCAGCAATGATCATATGACATTGTACTTACGCTGGTAGAGTTAAAGTATCAAAGTCTGACCAAGTTTTCCCATACTTTTTTTGGATAATACTCCATGAGGAAAAGCGATTAAAAATCCTGTCTATCTAAACATGTTGAAGTAGTGTTTGGTGTTACTATCATTTAAAGCTATTAATGCTACACGACATAAGTCAACTCACAAAGGACTATTTTTGAGTCCATAGGACAAGAGTGTGGCATATATCCGAACTGACACTACCGGAAAACTGTTGTTTGCCATGTGCCCAATATTTTGCCGTGTGTAAATTATCGGGCACACGACAAACAACCTCTTTGCCGTGTGCCATCGAAATAAAACACGGCAAATAGGATATTTGCCATGTGCCCGGAGCTCAACACACAGCAAACAACCTCTTTGCCGTGTGCCGTCGACCTAACACACGGCGAAGATTTAAAACAAATGGAACCCCTGACGGCCGTTATCCTTTGCCGTGTGGCATGGGTAGGCACACGACAAAGTGTTGTTTTCGCTGTGTGCCAAAGGATGACACACGGCGAAGACATGTTTTTGTCGTGTGCCTTGCCATGGCACACGGCAAAGCACAAGAGAAAAATCAAAATTTTGCCCCCAAACTTTTCTCCACTCTACTTATATTGTTTGACACTCAATGTTTTAATTTGGTATATTTCTCGAACACTTTACTATATTTAACAAATTTATTTTATTCAAAGGATTTTTTTCAAACAAGACAAATTTGAACTTCAAGTGCATGAAATAGTAGAATAAAGTGAGTGGAAAAATGATATTAGTGATAATGAGTCCAATGTAAGAACTTATCCTATAGTTTAAACCAAATTTCAAAAACTGTATTCACGAAACAATAGCACGAATGTGGGATGGAATAGTGTTTGAATTCTATAAAATTCAAATATTGTCTAAAAATCATGAGATTTGTCAAATTCACGCATTATCATACTTTGAGTCAATATTTCATGGTACGTACATGTACTCATAAGTTTTGTCACATACGATGCTTATAGACTAAAGTTTTTTCATAGAAGATCCATAGAGTTGTGAAGTACGTGGTTAGGTTTATAAGTGCAATAAGGTTCAATTTCGAGTTTTCTTTAAAACTTTTTCTATAGGCTACACACAACATAGATTGCTTCATGTTAAATTTTTGTAAACTTTCGGATGCGTTCGGTAATTTTAATTGATTAATTGTAATTGTAGAATTTTAATTGACAATAATAAATATGAGGTTTAACTACATGAAATAGTGGAAAAACTAAGTGGATAATTGTTATTCATGCTACTGAGTCAAGCATATTAAGTAATAGATAAAGTGGACATTACACGTGCTATGGATAACTTGAATTTGAGTTTGAAATACATGAAATAATATAATAAAATGAGTGGAAAAATACTATTCATATTATTGAGTGAAGCACATAAAATAATAGAGTACATAAAAAGTACATATTCATATTATTGATCTTCAACTAAATAATATAATTAATAGGCTAAAGAAAGGAAAAAACAAAAAAAAAGTTAAGTGTTTGCCGTGTGCATCAGATCTGGGGCACACGACAAACCCCTCAAGCACAAAAAAAAACGCCAGCTGCTCAAACACATTCACCCACTCACGCACGCCGCCGCCGCCCCGTCACCCTCGCCCCTGCCCCCGCGCTCCGGCCAGCCGCTGCCCGCG
>OAMR01000333.1:735207-779022 GCA_900205405.1 Echinochloa crus-galli | reverse complement strand
AGGTCCGTCTTGCCCCGGCGGCCGTCGAGCCCTAGGTGAGCAAAATTGGCAAGATGTGTTGGATGGTATGTGTCCGGCCATCGAGCCGTTAGGAAAGAACCTATGTGTAGCCCGGCCTTTGTGTCGTGCTTTTTGTTGCAGGTTATGAAAACCTCCCTGTACAGGGGAGGTGCTGCCGAAATTTTGAAGTGATACTCAGCATTGTTGTATTTCTGCAGGAAAGCACCCGTTGCCACAGCCGTCGTTGAAGGAGAAGGACGAGTAGGAGGCCGCGACGCCGTTGGCCTGGAGGACTCATCGGACCCTGTCTCACCACCTGCCCGTGTCTCGCCGCCGTGGAGATACTAGGTAAGCACGTGCAAAATTCCTATGTTTCCTTTTCATGTCCTTAGTTCACGTAACCTATGCGTCTCCCGTTCGAAATAGATACGGTTGGAAATGTGCATACTTTTTCACATCTATGACCATATCTGTTTCGAATTGTCCATGTATTTTGGACAGCCCGAGGATGTGTAGATGGTATTAGTTTCCATGCTCTACTCCTATCCGAGACAGAATTTCGGCAGCACTTCCCTATTGTTCTCCAGATACATAATCTCCTTAACAGGACGTGTATTTGGAGAACAGCGGGGAGGTGCTGTCAAAATTCTGTCTTGGATAGGAGCAGATCATGGAAACTAATACCATCTACACATCCTCGGGTGGGATTAGGACCTATCTTCACCTATTAGAATATGATAGACATCATGTAGATGCCATTTATTTTCATATAACTCATTTATATGGTAAAGGATGGATGATCGTGAGTGGATGTACACGGGCTGGAAGGGTAAACGTGACTGGACAGATGAATTCGTTCACAAGGTTGCAGATTTCTTGAAAATGGCATTTGATAAAGGACAGAGTAAAGCCCTGTGTCCCTGCACCAGATGTGCAAACAAGATATTTCAATCACAATTCAATATGGGTAAACACATTTGTACCAATGGGTTTGTAGCAAACTATACCCGGTGGATCTGCCATGGTGAAGCTCATCGTGCGAGAGATGAGATCGTGAGACAACGCATCGAAGATTATGATGCTGATGCCGGGTGCAGAGATATGCTAGATGACTTTCATCAAGCACACTTTGATGAAGGGCCTAGTGATGTTAGGGAGGATCCGCCGGAGGCATCCGCAAAAGCCTATTACGACATGCTGTCTTCGGCATAAAAACCATTTCACAAGCACACCGATGTTTCTCAATTGGATGCCATCGGACGCATTATGGCCCTAAAGTCTCAGCTTGGCATTAGTCGAGATGGCTTTGATAATATGTTGACAGTTTTTGGCAGCCTGCTTCCGGGTGGTCACAATCTGCCACGCAATTTGTATGAGGCACAAAAACTCCTCCGTGCACTTAAGATGTCATACGAGCAGATACATGCATGCACGAAGGGATGTGTCCTGTTTATGAAAGACCATGCAGATGCAAAATATTGTCCTAAATTTAAGGCCTCTAGGTACCTGGAGGTAGATTCTGGTGATGGTCAGAAGAGGCAGCTAGAAATCCCCGTGAAAATCCTACGATACCTCCCCCCCGTGCCGAGAATCCAACGACTTTACATGACCAAGGAATCCGCAAAATAGATGACATAGCATAAACATGGCATATGGTACATCCAGCCGATGACGAAGCATGGAAACATTTTGACGAGTGTTATCGTGCGGAAGCGATGGATGCTCGTAACGTACGTGTTGCGCTGGCAACAGATGGGTTCAATCCGTATGGAATGGTGGCTGCCCCGTACACTTGTTGGGTTCAATCTCCCCCCTGGCATCATGTTTCAGCGACAAACCATATTCTTGTCGTTGATAATTCCTGGATACCCTGGGGATAATATGAGTGTGTACATGGAGCCTTTAATTGACGATCTGCTCCATGCTTGGGAGGAAGGGGTATGGACATACGACCGAGCTACAAAGAGACACTTTAAAATGCGAGTGTGGTACATGTACTCCTTACATGACTTGCCGGCGTATGGGATATTCTGCGGCTGGTGTGTCCATGGGGAGTTTCCATGCCCAGTATGCAAGGCATCTCTCAAGTTCTTCTGGTTAACGAAGGGTGGCAAGTATTCTTCGTTCGACAAACACCGTCAATTTCTTCCTATTGACCATCCATTCAGGCGAGACATCAAGAACTTTACAAAGGGTGTCGTGGTTGAAGACCTGCCACCGCAGATGTTGACAGGTGTCGCGGTTCGTGCGCAGTTAGATGCGCTTAGGGTAAACGAATAAGGTGGTGGTTTTGTGGGATATGGTGAGGAACACGCCTGGACCTCGAAGTCGGGCTAGTGGAGAAGAATGTCGCCGAGAAGAATGTCGCCGAGGCACTCTAGGGTACAATCATGGATATTCCTGATAAGACAAAAGACAACGTGAAGGCTAGAGTGGATCAAGCTAGGTTATGCAATAGACCAAAGCTGGACATTCCGCCTCCCAAAGACGGCAAGAAATGGAAAAAGCCACCAGCCGAATTCATTTTGAAGAAAAAGAAGGAAGTACTAGAATGTTTCCAAACTTTAATGTTTCCAGATGGATATGCTGCGAATCTGAGGAGGGGGTGAACATAACAACTATGCGAATAAATGGGCTGAAGAGTCATGACTACCACATATGGATTGAGCGGCTTCTTTTGGTGATGGTTCGAGGCTATCTCCCTGAACATGTGTGGCAAGTGCTGGCAGAGTTAAGCAATTTCTACCGCATCCTTTGTGCTAAAGAGTTATCTCATGCCGTGGTTGTAGAAATGGAAAAAGTGGCACCTGTGTTGCTTTGTAAGTTGGAGAAGATCTCTCCACCCGGTTTTATCAATCTGATGCAGTATATGATTTTGCACCTCCCGAATGAGGCACGAATGGGGGGCCAGTGCAGGGCCGTTGGTGCCATTCAATTGAGAGACAGCAAAAGGTACTTTGAACCAAATGTAAAAATAAATGCAAAATTGAAGCTTCCATTACAGAGGCATACTATAATGAAGAGGTGTCAAACTTCACAACAAAATACTACTCTGACAACCTTCCTAATGTGCATAATCCACCTGCCCATTACAATGCCATCGAAGATGAATCGAGCCTCAGCCTCTTCAGAGGGCAACTCGGAAGTGCCTCTGGTGCGACTCCTAAGACCTTGCAACATAAAGAGTGGCGTATTATCATGATGTATGTGTTGACCAACCTTTCCGAAATGGAGTCGTACATTGAGTAAGTGCACAAAAGAACTAGTTCTCGATTATTGATACCATAACATCGCTATTTTGCATCCAACCCCCTCGATCTTGTTTTACAGGGAATTCACTCATCAATTCTCGTAGGGCCATAGGGCACCCACCCCGCAACAAGTTGATACCCTTCTTAAAAAGGGTGCGGGACGTGGATCGCCCGATTTTATTTCTTGGTTTAAACAAAAGGTACAATCATTCTAAAGCTCGTACCTTTTGTTTGACATTACAAGTCCTCGTAAATGCAAATAATATCAAGCTTCTACTTGTAGGGTCAAAACGATGTGTCAATGAGTCCCGAGTTGAGACAACTTGCCAATGGTTGTGCCTATCGGTCATGTCATTTTCCAGCTATGACATGAATGGATATCGTTTTCACACAGAGAACCACGAGCAGACTCAGCCCAATCGAAGAACCACCAATACAGGAGTTTGTACGACAGCCCTCGATGGGGTCGAGTATTATGGAAGAATTGAAGAAATATATGAACACGATGGTTGCAAACCTCTTAAACCCGTCATATTCAAATGCCATTGGTTTGATCCTAACGAAGTGCGACGGACTCGTAATCTTGGACTAGTCGAAATTCGACAGTCATCCGTCTATCCAGGAGATGATGTCTATATTGTGGCCCAACCAGCTACACAAATTTATTATCTATCATACCCTTGCAAAACCGATGCACGTCTTCTGGGTTGGGATGTTGTCTACAAGGTATCACCGCACGGTAGATTACCTGTCCCAAACAATGAAGATTACAACATAGACCCAAACACATATGACGGAGAGTTCTTTCAAGAAGAGGGGCTGCAAGAACGTTTTGAGATAGACTTAACCAGAGCGATCGAAATGGAAGTAGACGTTGATGAAATGATTGATGAAGATGATGCTGGAGATGAGGTTTATAATGCTAAGGACTTAGAATTAATTGAGCAATTACAATTAGGGCATGATGAAGACAACATTCCTCCTTTCGAGCACATATACGTGCTAACTGGTTTAGTGTTTTTATTTGCAGGTGATTGAACAAAGATGGTGGGCAGTGGACTTCAACGTGCATGCTCGTCGGTTTTCCGAAGAATGGCGCCACGTTCTGATGATCCTGGGGGGACGGTCGCTAGGGGGACCCGAGGCAAGGGTCAAGGAAAGGGTGGCCCCAAGAGCTGAGGGAGGAGTGGGAGGAGAAGCACTCGCCCTGTAGAGCAGCCGCAGGAGGTGGAGGTGGAGGAGGAGGTGGAGGAGGCGGAGGCGGAGGAGGAGCAGGAGGTGGAGAAGGAGGAGGAGGAGGTGGCGGAGGCGGAGGCGGAGGCGGAGGAGGAGGAGGAGGGCGAGGAGGAGGATGTCTCAACCGGGGGTACACCAACTATCTGGCAGCGAGGTCCCTCGCGACTCCCGGATAGACCAATACCTCTATCTGGACGTCCGATCATTCGACCCTTTGGGCCATTGTAAGTAACTTTACATGTTATCACTATTTTTTCATTTCATTTCCTGAAAATCACAATAGAAACTAATATTTTATATTAATCACTTTTGGCAGGAATTGGAAAAATACTCACTAGAGGTGCTCACACTCGCAAAGTCAACGGCATCCTGGGTGGCTTGGTCAGGGAGCACTTCCCAGGCCTGGTCCACATTGGTTGAAGGCACAAGCCCGCCTGGACGTGGAACCACTACGTTGCCGCCTCCAATTATCTTGATCGGGAAAACAGGTCCTTCGAGAACAAGGCGGAGCGTGTGAAGGCCGAGTTGTGGGTAAGCCTTCATTCGCACTACACTTCTCAATACATCGTATTCGTTGAACTTTTATGTACATAATGAGTGTATATATCTTGTTGATATGCAGGATTTCTACAGGTGTGCGGAAGGATACGAGGAGGAGGCGGCGGTTGTGGCTCACAACCGATGCGTGAAGTTGGTGAAGGACATGCATTATGAGGCGCAAGTCCAGGCTGTCATAAACTACAACGATATCTTCCTTCATCGGAGGATCCCAAAAGTTGAAGCAAGAAATTTGAAGCTGACTAAGGAGCAATACATGGAGGTATATTTCGGTTTATTCTCAAATTAAGTGCATTGCTTAATTTGATATTTGTGCTTGTCATTCACTTGATCACGTGTAGGTGCCTGCGTGGTGGTGCCGCAATGATAACGTGTGTTGGGAACGCATAGTGGACAAGTGGTTCACACCCGAGTGGGAGGAGAAGCACAATGCTGGTCAAGAATGGCGTTTGCTGATGCCAGGTCTAGCTCACCATCAAGGCAGCCGTAGCAACGACGAATAAAGGGCTAGATGGGTATGTAGATTCATTTCTTTATTCTAAACCTTAATTATGGATAGTGTGTAATCAACTTGCTGTTTTTGGCAGTCCGAGACGCATGAAGGCGCAGAGTGCTCGCAGTTTATGGGATGGGCTTTGGCCCACAAGGGCAAGGCATCCGAGGTCACCTACAACCCGAACGACCCCCCCTCTGCGTACATCAATCCCTCCATCCATACCCGCATCACTGCGTACACAGGAGGCGGGAAAGCAGGTCCATGGGCCAGAGTGGGATCCGAGCCGCCATGACCTTGATGGAGAGATCATCATGAGGGTGGGAGGAGGCAAGAAGCATGGCCGACACTATATAAGCGATGGCACTCTAGACACGGCCAGTACTCCTACTCTCGCCCAGGTTCGAGCAAGGAGCACGAGTAGTAGCCCAGCCATACGCCCACGGCTGTCCGCGGCACAGCTTCAAGTGCAGGAACTTCAGGTTATATTTGATTTATTCATCGTTCATTCAAATTCTAAATATGCTTGCTTTGCTTTCTAACATTGCAATGGCAAATTGTAGGCCCAGATGGCGGTGCAAGCGGCGGCACACGAGGCGGCGATGGCCGAAGAGAGGAGGATACGAGCGAAGGAGGCGGCGAGAATCCAGGTCGATATGCAGCTGCAGATGTCCCAGATGTACCGCTACATTCAAAGTCTTTCCGTTCAGATGGGTCAACCTCTGCCACTGATGATATTCCCACCGGCCCCGGCTATGGTTCCTGCAACTCCTCCTATGAGCCACTTCACAACCTTTTAGATTCATTTTAATTATTAGAAACTTAGATAACATAGAGACCTAGAATCACTTAGAGAATTCAATGAAATTTCGAATGTATGATGGAATTGTGAATGGTTTAGATTTTTGCCTTAATTTGCCTCACATGCAATCTATTCTCTTTTTTGCAGAATCAATCGGCGGCATCGAATACGCCAGACTTGTCACCGGGTGCACAGATGTTCCCATCTCAACCGCTTTTCGACCCACCTCAGTGATCTTTGAATATGTGAGCTTGTTACCTTGCAGTCGTGAACTTGTTATCTTTGAAGATGTGAGCTTGTGAATTGTAATAAACGTATTTGTGAATTCCTGCACTTGTGGATTATTTATCTATATGTATGTTTGGGATTGTTTATGAGGTTTGATATGATATATATGTATGCCTGCAATGTTGGTTATGATATATATGTATGTCTGTGATTTTTGGGGATTTTTATACGTGAAAAGCAATTAAAAACAGAAATATATGGGTCATTTTGCCGTGTGCTGGCCTTTGGCACACGGCAAAATGACCAATGGTTTGCCGTGTGCCTCCTCTCTGACACACGGCAAACATTTGAAACTTTGCCGTGTGCCAGGCGGGAGGCACACGGCATACCATTGAAAAAAAAGACACGCCGGCCGTTAACGGAGGGGTGTCGTCATTTTTTCCGTGTGCGCATATTGGCACACGACAAAGGGTTTGTCGTGTGCCCGATATACGGCCCACGGCAAAGCTCCCTTCGCCGTCGGGGCTATTTACCGACGGGGCTTTGCCGTGGGCGGCACACGGCAAACCCTTTGCCGTGTGCTTTTGGGCGTTTGCCGTGTGCCTGCGACACACGGCAAATACCTGAAATCCGGTAGTGTGATAAGGTTCCTCGTGATTGACCCCGCTCATTACCTCGGTTCGAGTCGTCCATTGATTTTGGTGATTTCGTCAATCTTAATGTCTACCAAGTACCAAGCCCAGTGTATTTGGAGGTGAGGTTTGAATTCGCATAGGCATTACACCATATACCTTTCACTCTGTACGTTAATTATCATGTTATACTTTGCTTCAATTCAGTTCTAATTTAATGCTTTCCCACAACATGCTGGGAACCGGAAATATCCTGAACTTTCCACCAAGGAAAATCGTGATAAAGTTCCAAGCTAGTGCTTTGGCCCATACTGCTATCTAGGTCCTCATGGAGTTTCCCTCCACGCACGATTCCAAAAGGAGCCTTTATAAAGTGTCAACAAAAAGCAAGCTATCAGATCTCGTCACATATCATCTTGTATGAACTAATTTAAATATTATTGAAAAAGGTATCAAATTGTCTGCTTCATGAATAAAAATAACATAGAAAATATATATGCTTGATCCAACCGACATGTCCAAAATGTTTAAGTATATACAGCTGCAGGAATTACTTGTGGACCCGATTGAATGCAGATTCCTTATGATTTACATTTGCATTCGACATGTGCGGTACTCCATGTGACGGCATGCAGTTTCTCATGTATGAATGAAAATCATCACCCACCGACCATTTGTTTGCTGTGTTGCATTCTTATCCCAAGACAACATAAGAGCGTCCCATCATGCCCTCGTGTATCACATGTCTCAGCCCGCCATTATATGTTTTCTTTCCCTCGATGCCAACGTATCTTCTCTAACTTTTTTCAATTTCAGTCACTTGAGTCAGGACGAGTGGTATACCTTTCCTCACTCCCTTTTCTAAAACATCAACATCAAGAATTACACACACGCCTTGCTTCCCCGCCTTTCCTAGCCAACACACCATCAGCAAGCAAGCTTGGAAATGAGAGGTATCAGAAAGGTATTTAGTCCTATCATGATGCCAACATCAACCAAGCCAACATCATTTTGCACTGGAATACCGTCAAGTTGGGTGCTGAACTACACATGCACCTTCTCTCCTCAATTGCTCTCGTTGTCTTGATCTGGTCTTTTGCTGCCACAGCCAATGTGGTCGAAATAACTGTTCCTAACCTCTACGCATTCTCTGTGACCCATGTGCACAATAGAGCACACAGTGGAAGGTGTTGCCTGGTACCTATGTCAGGGACTCCGCGAGAGCAAGAGCTGCGGCTGGTGGAACCAACTGGCAACAATGAGCACTATCGTCAATTAGAGTGCGGTGCATATAACAAAACCTAAAATGCAGTGCACAAATATTTTGTTGGTTTATCTATTAGTAGAACAACAGCATTCAGTTGCAGCTTATAATAACCAGTAGATTGACCATTGTGCGTCGAAAACTTGTTTCCTCACACAAACTGATATTAGAAACCCATTTGCACCGTCACCTGTACGTATCCATGATCCAATAGTAAAGGGGGGGCTAATTTATTGCTAGAACCACTCCTACATAGAACATTTGTAAAAGCGATGTTTCTTTTAGGATGGATGAAAACGTGCTCTGTCCCTAAGAATCAACTAGTACATTATTGTAGCATTTCGGCCGCCCTGCAAATCGATTTAGCAGAACACGGCATTGTCCATCCCTCAAAATCACTTACGGCGGTAGATGACGCCATTGACCATCATACAAAATCACGAGGGTCCAATGCACCATCTGTCAGCCTTATCTTCGGAGCTCCCCCTCCCATGCACTCAACAATCACCTGGCTTATCTTCATTATATTCTCTCTCACACTAAATTATTCTCGTTCTCTCCGTTATCTTGTCTGCCTCCAAGCCTAAGCGGTGTGGCCCTGTGAGCGAGCGGTTTGGCTCACAAGTGGGACCAGGATCGAGTGGCCGGCGAGGAATCTGTAGGCGTGCGGCTCATGGTAGGGGCCATGGAGCGGTTTGCTCAGTGAGGCCCTATCAGCGCACGGGGGTAGGTCGAGCTGAGTGGCACATGACAGCGGCTCAGCTCACTGCATGTAAAAGTGTTTTTTGATAACGCGGGATAGGTAATGGGCGAACAATGAATGTTACAAATAACAATACAGGCAACGGACGTCAACAATGCACATTGAAAATAAGGCCTCGAGGTCGAGGCTGACCCGGGCCACATTGGCGCTTTTTACCTTTGACAACAGATTGGAAATTATCGCTGACTACATCCGTTACTAATAGCAGTTCTAATGGATAATACCAACTTCCTATACCAAAGACAGACACATTGGCAATGGACATCTTCGACCGTTGCCTATAAACACAGATTGATTGCGGGCGTTCTTCGCCTGTTACTTGTAAACACAAATCAGTAACGATCTTTGTACCGGTCGGGAAACCCCATTCAGTACCTGTTTCCTGGCCAGAACTAATGGTGCCAGTTAGTAACGCAGAAAACCCCAGCCAGTACATGAGCGTAGGGCACGCGGTTTAGTACCGGTGGGGTGACCAACCAGTACTAGACTGTTTTGTTTTTTTTTCTTTTTTGTTTCTTTCCTTTTTATTTTTCTGTTTTAATGCTTATTTTATTCATACGTGTATATATATTATATTTCTACGCGTACACGGGTAACATTACCTTATATGACATATAATGTATTACTTTATAATATATAAACATTATCACACATATATAATATACACATTTGAATTGTTACTTTATAAATTTACTTATTGCATGTCTGTATGGAATATTGTTTTCACTATATTTTCTAAATGCTAATTTATCTGTTTCAAGCATGGAAATTTTCTGGATTTCAGATGACCCGCATGTCTGATGGCGACAGAAACAATATTTGATTACTGGGAGATGATATGCAAGTCTACCATAAATGAAATCATGCACTCGGATGGTGACCAACACATGAAATGGTCCGGTAGAGATGTGGATACATTTTAAATTTGTTAATACCTGTAAATTAGTGACTTGATGCAATGGGTACTTCATGTGAACTGTGACATGTTTGAATCTTGTGTTAGATGGAAGTGGTAGATGAGACTTGTTACAATTAAATGGATGTGTTTCATTTCATAGATGTGCTTGTTGAAATATATATATGTATGGCTGTTTGTGTGCTGCTCTCGAGCATTTCTACAAGTTTTTCTAGCTGCCAAATCTTGACTGGCTCCAGGATGCAGCCAGGAAAAGTAGGCAGCCACTATAGGGGTGGTTAGATAAGATGTAATGGACCTTTTGAATAGTCCCTTACAAATTTTCATATGTAAAAGTACCTGAACTAACATGTGGGCCTGTGGAGGATGCGGTTGGTGTTATTGGTAACGCATTAGATGTAAATGTTGTTGTTGTTGTCTGTTACATGTTTTTCCACACAGGCGACGGACCCTGCGCATGTTATCTTTTATGGGTCATTTAATTTGTAACCCATTTCTAATCATGAAAATGGCTATTTTGGTCCTTTACCAATGTTCGTTTCATGTGAACTGTGACATGGCAAAGGACATCATTAACCGGCCCTATAAATCTGTTATGCAGTAGTGAACTAAACGTCCAAACACCATTTCAACCATTGGACAATTGCTAGAACAATGGTACGAAATGACCTGATATGTTCACCGTTGCTTCCAGTGATGAACGGTGGATACACCAGATGCTAATCAGACATTGAAGAATGTAGAGCCAGAAACAGTTTACTTCCAAGTTCATCTGGAGTTGAAGAGGTCAACTAAAGCAGGTTACTATCGTATTCTTATACTACTACTCATACATATCACAGAAAGATAAAAAAATGAACCTTTGATATGATGGCAAAAGGCCTAATTTTTGGAAAACTATGAATGTAATAATTGGAATTTTTTAGCGTACATGAAGCACATACAGACTATCTACGGGTGTCACTGCCGTCCCTGTTTTCTTGACGCCGCCAAATTATGAACATTCTCAGGTGCCCACACACCGACGTGCTGCTGGGCCTATCACTTTCCTCTTCGCGCCGGCATTCAACAAGGCCACAAACGACCAGCGGGATATGCTCCCCATCAGCATGCTGCACCTGGTCTACTTCTACTTCTCCCTCAATAGCATGGTGCTCGTTGTCACACCCGGTTTTAGGAATAATACCAGATGCATCTCATATGTGCGTCAGGATCAAGTTTATAGATATATGGTAGACGTCACAAGTGAATATCCATAACCATGCATACGAAAGAGTATTAAAGTATATTTATTATAATCTCAGAGTTGACACAAATGTCATAGAGGAAGACTTAAATAAACATTTAACTAAACGAAACGAAATAACTCCATCTCCACAGGCAGTTGACTGGGGGACTCGCCTAGAATTCCTCGAAATCAGTAGTATAGTCCTCAAAATTCTCTCAATATGAGCAGCAGTCCGAGTGTGGTCGATGCAATATAAATAAACAAGCGCGCGCCAGCACATGTCGTACTCAGCAAAGTATGGAAATAAATGACATGCTAGGCTTTATAAAGTGGAAGGCTGAAAGGATAGCTGCATTAAGCATTTTTAGTTGGTCAAATTTTATTAGGCATCTATTTACTAGCAGACATAAGTATATACCAACCATAATTAAATGATAACATAAACCCATCAAATTTAGGTACCCACATTTTAGATCATATTCAGGTAGATTAATCATGTGAGGGTCCAGGCCACTCATGACCGTGAGCATGGTTGTTATAACAGTTTTACACTCTGCAGAGGTTGCACACAATCACCATAAGCCGTGATTCCCGTGGCCCGAAAACATGTACCCTTACCACACCACGTGGACCGAATACTGGGTTTCACTATGAGACCTTTACAAAGATACTCTAATAAGTAATAGTTCGCTAAGGCTTCCGGTTCAGGAGCAAAGCATAACCCTCCCTGGTGAGTCGCGTATCTTAGCAAAGCCTACCGCTCAAGAGGACCGAGCTATACTTCGTCAACCGCCGCACCTCTTGCTTGCCCCTTTCGGGTAAAACTATCCCAAACTAGAATACCTAATTAGTCGGTCAAAGCCAGAGCCACATAGCACTTATGGTTGCACTGTTTTCCTGGGTGGTCGCTCCATGTTCCAATTAAAAGAGGTGATCTTGTCCATTAATTAATTAAAAGATAATAATGGAACATAGAGTAGGGGTTTCATTAGACCAATCCCAGTTGAGCAAACTAAGCATCATCTACGAATCAAAATTAGTTATATAACCCAGCTGCAAGGTATGGTAAAAGAGACTAGGAAATCCTTAATGGGACCCAGCAATATTAATGCAAGCGATAAGTAAGCGGTGTAATTGAAATGCATGTCATTAGGCATAAACGGGCATGATCAAGGAATACATGCCTTCTTCCCAACCCTTTTGCTGCTCAAACTCTTCAACAGCTGGTTCTTCAAACACTTCCTCGAACGACGCGTTTCCTATACGCATCACACGAACACATACAAGAAAACAATAAAATAAATAAGAAACAGTACACCAAACAATTCCAACAGAAGAAAACAACAGCACAAAACTAATCTACGTGTTACCACGAACGCGTGAGCGTGAGAATCACTAAAATCGGAGTTAAAACGCAAAAGATATGGCTTTTCTAAGGTTGAAGGGCTTGCTGGCAAAGTATTAAAACTTTCAGGGGCTTAACTGCGAAAATCCGAGGGCTAAAACATAATTTTGTGTAAAACTACGAGGGTTTTCATGTAAAAAGGTAAAACTTGGACCTCGGGCGTAATTTTATAACTTGCAGGGGCTAAACCGAAAGAAAAAGGACCTAAATTGAATTATTTTTGAACTGGCTAGGACGGCGGGTTGATTTCCAAAACTTAGAGGGCTTCTTTGTAAAGTTGTCGAAGTTGACTGGTGTCTCTTCGTTTGACTCGGGGCCAGGGCGCTCGTGGGCCACCGGATCTGGATCGGACGGTCCCGAGCCGATCCAGAGGGAGGAGTTGCCGGCGACGGCGACACTCGGCGGCGGCGGCTCGTGCGCACGGTGGCGCTTCGCCGGAGTAACGCCGGGCTCGCGCTAGAAGCCACCAAAACAAGCTCGGATTGGACGGGGAGCACGAGGGGGAGATGTCGAGCTCACCCCGGTAGAGCACGACGACGGAGGAGCTTCGACGGCGGCCTGTGACGTGAGATGGCGGTTGGCGGCGCTGCAAAAAGCGACAGCGAGAGATTTAGGAAGGGCGCGGCCAATTTTCGAGCAAGAAGTCGATGGAGACCTTCGGGACTTCAAGGCGAACACGCGGGCCCCACCTGTCAGCGACGCGGGAGAGAGGGGAAAGGGGATGGGCCGCGAAGGACTTGGGCCGGCTGACCAAGAAGAGAAGTAGAGGGGGCAAAAGCGGACCGGCCAAGAGTTGAAGGGGCAAAACTAAACTCGACAGAAAACAACTATTCTAAGGCTCAAACAAATTCAAATTAATTTCGAATTTAAACAGAATTTAAATTCCAGCTTAATTTAACAGCAAGCAAAAGACAAATGCAACAGCATGAATGCATCACCCACTTATTTTGACTAAAATTATTTAATATGATATTTAAATTGTTAAAAAGGCTAGAAATTCCAATTAAATCATAGAAAATTTATTTAGGCCTCAATAAATCCTAGAAAAATTCAGAATTTTGCTAGAATTTAATTGTGATGAATTTTAGGGTGTTACACTGATGTTCCCCATCACCATAGTGGTTCTTAGTCACGGCCTCCTCCAACCACAGGGAATCGCTATGATAGTCGAAACCGCCTAAGGATAGTGATTCAAGATGATTGAAATGATGATACCCAGTTTTACCTATTCAATTGATCAAAATAGGCACTAAGCAATTATAGAAATTCAATTATAGATTTATGAAACAAGGAGGATGATTTCATCTACTAATTGATGGAAAATAAGTGTTATTGTTGTTAAACGACAAAAGCTATATATGAAAAGTGAAGTACTCCACACCAGGGATGCTTCGCTGGCTCGACACGATGCGTGCTGGCACCAAGCCAACCATTTTTAAAGTGCTCCAACAAAAAGTTCTTCCCGATCTCACATAACTATTTTGGAATGTGTTACGGCAAGTTATGGTCACACACCCAAAAGTGCTAGCACCGATAGATGCAACTCATCATCATCCTCATCATCATAGCCTTTCTATCCCAGGAAAGTTGGGGTAGGCTAGAGTTGAAACCCCAACAGAACCCACTAATCAAAGTTGAGGCACACAAATAACCTATTTCCATGCATTTCTATCCAGACATGAATCTTTGGGAATATTCCATCCTTTTAAGTCTATTTTTACTGCCTCCTCCCACGTCAATTTTGGCCTTCCCCTACCTCTCCTCACATCATTATCACGCCTCAGGATTCCACTTTGAAAGGTCTCCGTTACACATGTCCAAACCATCTCAACCGATGTTGAACGAGTTTCTCTTCGATAGGTGCTACCCCTAACCTATCACGTATATTGTCATTCCGGACTTGGTCAAATCTTGTATGTCCACAAATCCAACACAGCATACGCATTTCAGCAACACTTGGTTGTTGAACATGTCGTATTTTGTAGGCCAACATTCTGCCCCATACAACATCGCTAGTCTAATCGCTGTTCAATAAAACTTGCCAGTTTCTGTGGTACTCCTTGTCGCAGAGAACGGCGGATGCAACTGATGAACCTCGCAAATCAGTCGAACTGACCGGTTTCCACCATGAACTATGAATGCCGGCCCATGAAGGATCCTATGGGGGTTGGTTCACCTAGGGTTGCACTGAGGTCGACAGGCCACTCATAACGCCCAATGCTATAAGGAGGCAAAGAAACAACAATAGATGAAGTAAATTGGGGTTCATTCAAAGGTCAAACGTAAATATATGTGTTTTTGAGTGGATAAAGCTTCCAAACGCTGTGACCCTCTATATCCGTATTTATAGTGCTACAGAATTTAATATACTTTCATGGTCTATATTATACAAGGATTGGTGGTTGAAGTCCATTCAGCAAGATACAGGATGAAACTCAGCATGATCCCAATACCTACCCCGGGGCTTCCAATTAGCTGAACGTTTTTTCTTTTGGTAGGTGACAATCAGCTGAGCGTTTGTTGTATCTTTTTATCTCTCTTTCCTTTTCTACTGTCTAATAAAGCTCTTGCACCTTGAGAACTCCCAACACCCTCTCAGCCGTGATCGAGTAGGCGACCGCCTTTTGCTCCAATAACAATGTACACTAGTAGAGAACCCGGTCCTCAACTGCCTTTAGTCCCGCACGTGGCGCCCGGGACAAGGAGTCCGGTACTAATGGGTCTGGACATTTAGTCCTGGTCCCCACTCCCGGGACTAAAAGTCCCTCATGCTAGAAAATATATGGACCCAGTGGGATTCGAACCCATAACCTGGTACATGATCTCAAGCACAGCCATCTAGCCACACCACCTACGCAGTACAAGTGATGGAAGGTGGGATACTTTCTCTTTATTGTAACCCGTGAAACACCCTCACCCGAGATTAAAAACCCTTTAGTCCCGGTTGGTGAAAGTCACCCTTTTAGTCCCGAATGAAACCACCACCCGGCTTTTAGTCCCGGTTGGAGCAGTTGGAGGCTCCAACCAGGACTAAAAGGTCCTCCCGGACCAAGAAAATTGCAAACCGGGACTAAAAGTTTATTTGTCTTAGGTCAAAACTTAACCAGGACTAAATGGGTGGATGAAAAGCCTTTTCTCGACTAGTGCAACCTAATGTTAGCTTATAACAAATAACAAGCCAACAGATGAAATGAAAGAATGATACCTAAATAACCAAATATGTATGCATATAGTTCCCATTACTAATACACAAATTAACAAACAATGTATTGAGTTTTGACACTATACCGTACGTCAATACAGTGAACTACTCAAATTAAAATCGCTGGTCGCAGATGCGCCCAGCGGATAGAGTGTACTCATAGGTGTGAGTATGCGTGAGTAGGAGCATTGTGTCTGTAAAAAAAATGGTGATGACAGCCGGTGAACATGGCCCTGAACTTAAGGCACAGACCAGTTCACCAAACAGTCTAACAGAATTAATTGGGTAAAAACCAAAAACTCGGCCAAATCAACTATTGGATATCGAAAACATGAGGCCAACATTGACCAGAACACTGCCGACTACAGTGAAACTAAAGATAGACACTAAACCACGTGACACCACTAGGATTAGCAACATAATATTGTGTTAAAAAAAATAAGAATAGAGACATACTCCCTCCGGTTTCATATTAGAAGTCGTTTGACAAGGTTTGAGTCCAATGTTAGAAATATAAATCATAAATAACATTTAAGTTGTTGAGTTTGAAAATGTGAAAATCATATAAATAGAGTGGTCATGAAAATTACTTTCATAAAAATATACATATATAACTTTTTAAGAAATATTTGTATAGAAAGTAGAAGTCAAAGTTGTGCTTTGGTAACCGTGTTGCTGTCCTAAACGACTTCTAACAGTGAACCAGAGGGTGTAATAACTGTAGTAAATCTAATGCAATTGAAATGTCCTAGACTAAATTTAGTCCCAAAAGGGACTAAAGTTTCAAACCATTGGGACTAAAAGGGACTAAAATCCCCCACCCGCCACCCCGCACCGGCCCACTTTCAGGGGCAAAATAGACTTTGTGCAAACCATTAAAGCAACTTTAGTCTCTTTTAGTCTAGGGATCCAAACAGTAATTTTAGTCCCTAAGAGACTAGTTTTAGTCCCTTAGTTTTAGTCACTAGTATCCAAACATGCCCTATATATCTGCGACCAGTGTGGTTGTCGAGATGAACAATTTACTAAACGTCAAATCTTTCTGAGAGAACATTAAGTTGTTGGGCGCGCATTAACTGTTGCGCAAGAGTCGATCTATGCATACTTTACTGTCTCCCAAGCTTACGAACAGGGCGATAGGTAGGAAAGGGAGGAATCGGCAAGTCTAACAAAAAGTATTTGCATGTTGAGACCTATTGTTCCTCAAGATACAGTTGCTATACCGTAGTACGTTTTAGCCGCAATCTGGACATTCTGTAAGGAGCATGTAGTAGTTTTTTGTCGATGATGCACCAAGGCATCCTGTTCTGCAGCATTATGATCTCCGGCACAACACCATCTTCAGTGATAATCTTTACATGTATTTCTCTTGCCCCAGTGCAACCCCATATGCTTGCTGTTTGTAACATCATCTCCACGGTACTGTATACTTCTTGGGTCTCATGGAGATAGTTTCTTATATTTATCAGACAGACCGCCCAACACGCAAACACAGATGAGTATGTCACAATGCATGATTAAAAGGACCCATGCAAATTTGTTAGTGTGTCCGTATTTCTTCGATCAGGTTCCATATAGAAGCAAGTTCCAATGCCAACATAGGGCAAGTCTGTCGGGTCGACTAGCAGAAATGCAGGTTTTCAATGTGATAACAGTAACTTCGAGCTTTTATTGAAAGCTCAAATTACCAATGCATTAACGAAGACAGGCAAGTAAGAAATGGTTTGGACAGGTGTCATGTTATAACAACTCTGCTGTGTTTTATTTGCGTCTTCAGTTCAAAATAAATCTCGACCACCACCTTCAATTTCTTCAGTTTTTTTTCATAATACAACCTCTCGCTTGCTTTTTGAATAATATACCATCAGCTACTGGCTCACACGCTCTCATATGGTAACACATCCCCAGCTTCCAGCTTTATTCTTAATGTGTTAGTCAATGTCACGCGCGCCTAGCTACGAATGGGAGGATTCAGCAAGTTGACTAGCATATCGTTGTAGGTTCAGGCAGGCTTCGCATCACGTGAAAGGATAGATTCAGCAAGTTAACTATAGGCTCCTGGAGCAGAGGCATTCCCGGCTGGAGCTTTTCTTTAGAATCTCACTAATCTAGCAGCACATGAACAGATCCAGAGGCTACCCGGGCCGTATGAACAAAGATAGGTAGTAAAAAGGATATAGACTGTGACTTGTTGGTGACTTGGGGTATATGTGTTGACATTTACAAGGAAAAGGTGGACTTGGAATTGGATGGAGGAAGATACCATTTACGTGAATTTTTCCAGTATTATCCATAGAAGAGAAAAGTTGTGCATATTGTATAATTTCGAATTGTGGATTTCATTCGACTTAATCCACACTAATAGTTCAGTGCTGGATCGGAGTCTATAATTTAGTGAGTACACACACAAATGCTTTCTACCGTAATGTTGATGAAACCATTCCCGGAGACAACCTCTCATAGTTCTAGTATTGTAACTTGCACTCCTGCGTGTTTGCGCAGTAAAACAACAGAACGAAAGTGACTCTGATCCAATTGACATCCTATGGACGCACGCATGCACACTCTATCTTGATGAGAACAACCTCTGACAATCCAAGCCGGTAGAACTTGAGACAAATGATAGTTTTTTGTCAGTGGACATGCCAGCAATAAGGGATCCTCAGTAGTGATGGAAATACCTATATTTGCAGACTATAACAGAGTATCTGCGTTAAAACGCGTTATAAAACTCTGATCATGTACGAACTAGAAAGGTTGGTGCAGCGTTGCCTCGTCGATCCATTTGTCTTTGTTGGCCTAGTGTTTTATTTCGTCATGTGGATTCATTGTGTCGTGACTTGTGCTGTTTTGATCCCCAAAGATGTTGTAAGGACTAATATCTTTGGACCTGTTATGCAAGCCCATCTCACATGCAATGTGCTCACAGCTCCCATCAGCCTCCACCATATTGGCGATGCTCATGTCTTGCTGTAGAAGATTCGATAAAACTACTTGAAAAAGAAGATGCAATGCATACAAGATGTCGGTCGTTCCAGAAAATAAATAATATGCACTAGACATGTAAAATAGCTTTTGTTTAGTGCGTCTCAGCCTCCTAGTGCCAGTGACCGCCGATCGTGTGCCCCACGTACAAATGTGTCTGTACCAGTAGTTTTCTAGATTTCCAGACTGTCATATTTTTGTATCATGTACTTAAAAAATGAAACAAGCCATTTTAGCCGATCTGGACATTCTGTAAGGAGCATGTAGTACGTTTTTGTCGATGATGCACCAAGACATCCTGTTCTGCAGCATTATGATCTCCGGCACAACACCAATATCTGCAGTGATAATCTTTACATGTATTTCTCTGGCCCCAGTGCAACCCCATGCTTGCTGTTTGTAACATTGTCTCTCCACAGTACTGCATACTTCTTTGGGTCTCATGGAGCTAGTTTCTTATATTTATCAGACAGACCGCCCAACACGCAAACACAGATGAGTACGCCGTCGGCGTCGTCCGTCCATCGCTAGACTAGTGTACAGTCCAGTAGATAGTAGATACACATGATGTCCTCCAAAAAAACCCGCGCCGCTCCCCTCCAGGGGCGGCTCACGCGGCGCCCAACCCGCGTCCGCCGCCGATCCTCCCATCGGCGCCCGCACCTCGCCGCCGCCTGAGCAAGGTGCCGGAAGCCCGCGCCCTTGCTAGGGTGGCGGCGGCGGGGAGATTTTGTCGCGTCTGGCCTCTCCCCGAGCAGATCTGGGGGGCTTCGGGGAGGCGGCGGCCGGACGTGCAAGTGGGGCCAGCAGCGACCGGGGTGCAAGGGACGGCGGCCAAGGCGAGAGGCGGACGGTCGGCGACGGCGGCTGTGCAGCGGTGCGAGGCGCAGGTGACGGGGGCCTCTGCGGAGGGCGTGTGGTTGGCGCAGTTCCGGGGCCTCAGCCATGAGGGCGGCGAGCACGTGCGCCGAGGGCGGCCAGCACGCGGCCTACGACAGCGCGTGGCCACATTGCCGACGAGGGGCCAGCGAACGTGTCGGGGAGTTCCCGGAGTGCGAGGAAGACGACAGGGAGACGGAGCTTCGGCAGCGGAATGTGTGGCGCTGGGACAATGACGTCCCTGGGTTCGGGGGGGCGCGGTGGTGGTGCTGGCTTGCTACGACGAACGCGCGCAACGGGGTTTCGACACTTCGGGCGAAAGCCCTCGCCGGATTCTTCCTGGTGGAAAGACGGCGGCGCCTTCGGGCGTCGCTCTCCCTATTGAGGGCGTCATTTGGAGATGCAACTCTGTTGCACGAGGTCTCGGGGTGAAAACCCGGTCCAGCTCCTGGACGACCGATGGCGGCGCCTGTGGTCATCGTGACCTCCTTGGAGGCGTCGTCTTTTGAGACACCGTTCGCTCGGCGGCAGGGCCGGCCTGTGACTCATGGCTGCTTTGGCCGGCAGCAGCAAATCTGTCGGAGGGCATGCAAAAAGGGGGTAGTCTACCTCATGCCAAGACGCTGCTTTCCTGTTGGTGGCCGGGGTCATCACTCGGCTGTTGTTTCGGCTGCTTGCAGCGTCCCGCAGCGCCTGGTGTTGCATGGCAATATCTAGTGCCGTGAGGGACAGCGTTGTGGGATGGCGCTAGCGGCAACAACAACTGGTCATGACTTGGCCTGCAGCGGATCGTGGCGGGTTGTTCAGCATGGCTGAACCCACCCGGTGCGGTACAACGTCGGAAGATGGCGCGGGTGACTTCTTCGGTCTTCTGGCTCGACGACGACGTATTCATGCAATGGGGAAAGCAACGTGATGATTTTGAACCACAACAATGGTCTGCACTACCAGAGATCTTCACATCCGCCCCTCTCATATGCCTCGGTGCACTCAAGATCCAGTGCTAATGCAACATTAGCGCCGGGTGTAAAATTTGGGTGCCCTCGGGGGCCCTTTAGCACCGATTGGTAACACCAACCGGTGCTAAAAGTCATCTTTAGCACCGGTTGGTGTTACCAACTGGTGCTAAAGGTGCTCCCCCCTTTAGCACCGGGTGGTGTTACGACCCGGTGCTAAAGACCTTTTAGCACCGCTTGGTAAATACGATCTGGTGCTAATGGGGTGTCACATGCTACTTCAAAAGCAGCGCATCTTCTATCCTATCACATGCGCTGCGTAGGTGAGATGGTTAGGTGGGTACGCGCGAGCCAAGATGTCCTGAGTTCGAATCCCCGCAGCAACGGCGGAAGTGGTGAGGCCCCCGCGCACACGAGAGAGGCGTCCAACGGCGGAAGTGGCGAGGCCCCCGCGCGTTGAGTTACTTCAGATTCGGTGCTTTTTCATGCCGTCGAGTGGTCGGTTCGGGTGCAGCAACACTGCGGCGTTGGGTCCTGCATGGCGGTGGTCCTCCTGGTGCGATGGTGTGTGCCCCCTCTGATCCTATATCAGCGCGGAATCACCTGAGTAGTTTCGATACCCGCAGGAATGCGGTTGAGGGTGGAAGCTGTGGTTGTGCTCTGTCTCCTCTGTCGTCGTTGTCAGTAGGGTTGGGCCGTGTTGATGTCCCAATCCAACCGTCCACTGAGTATAGTTGAGTGGTTACGCATGTTGATGTCCCAATCCAACCGGATGAGTTTGTTGTTTTCTTTTTCTTTTTATGATCATAGTCTTGTATTTTCTACTATATTAATAGAAATGCACTCGTCAAGCGTAGTTCCTTCAAAAACACAGCTGAGTATGTCACAAGCTCTATTACTTCCCGCTTAATTAGACCTCGGTAGGAATGAGAGGAATCGGCAATTTAAGCCACGCGACGAGGCCATCATCGAGCAGGACCCGGTTGTTACTTGGTCCGCCACCACGTAATGAGCCGTGTACGCAGTTGCCGGTCACGTTGAGATCCTCTTTGTTTTCGTGTATAGCCAGATTATTAAGAGAGCAACTCCCCAATAACAATCCCTTTTCCTATAATAGTCAATAAAGGGGATTGAGAGAGAAAAACACGGCTCCAACAGATCCTATTTTTATTCCCCTTTTCCTATAATTTTTTCTCAATTTCCTTTATTCTTTCCCCTCTCCCCTTTCTTTTCTCAATCTCCCCCACTGTTTTCTCAATCCCCTTTCCTCCTTTTCTCTCCTGCTCTCCCCTGCCATACTGTACCGCGCCGCTCCACACCCGGTCAGGCACCGGCGAGCCCGCCCCGGCGCTGCCTCGGCCGGACGCATGGAAGAGAATAAGAGAGGGGAAGATAAATATAAAAAAGTTTAACCAATGACAAGTGGGACCCACCTACCAGGAAAGATGGAAATGGGAGATGAAAAGGGGATCTGCCGGAGCACCTCTCTCCAATATATTGAATAGTTGCTTTCTCAATCCCCTTTTGTAAGTATAGGGGAATAGGTTTTTCTCAGTCTGTTGGAGTTGCTCTTACACTTACTATCAGAAGAAGCATTTTATCAGTATTTTGAACAGTGATTAAAAATCATAAATTACACACATTCATCAATTGAAATACACTACCAGAATCCTTCACATCCGCCCGCCTCCTCCGCCTCGGTCATTTTTGGACCCGGTGCTGATGGGGCTTCAGCACCGGGTCAAACGGCTAGGAGCGGGGGAGGCGATCCGGGGTGTCAGGACGAATACATTAGCACCGGGTCGTGGCAAGACCCGGTGCTAATGTGCCCCCTTTAGCACCGGGTGCAGCCTGCAACCGGTGCTAATGTGCCGAGGCCATTTCGCACCGGTTGCTGGCTGCTCCCGGTGCTAAAGGGTGCACATTAGCACCGGGTCTTGCCACGACCCGGTGCTAATGTATTCGTCCTGACACCCCGCATCGCCTCCCCCGCTCCTAGCCGTTTGACCCGGTGCTGAAGCCCCATCAGCACCGGGTCCAAAAATGGCCGAGGCGGAGGAGGCGGGCGGATGTGAAGCATTCTGGTAGTGAAAGTCCACGCTTCGTGGCATAGCAAGTCAGAGTCAGTTTAGAGTCAGCATGCGTGCATAGATGCTTGTAATAAACTCGTGTACTTTGCAACTCATTTCTATAGATAGTGGCTATCTCGATGCCAATGCTCACCTCCCTGGAAAGGGCCTTTGACCTTGCTTGCCGTTTGTAAATAAATTGTACTGTACGAGGGAAAAGACAGCTATTTATTCTGATCGAAATCTTTGGACTTCGATCGCGACCACGAATAGAAGTTTGCAACCATCTAGGCATAAGTCCACGCAAGTTGCTAATACAAATTGGGATTCGAAGCGAGTCAACTCAACAGTGTTTGTCGTTATCTCAGAGTACGCTTTTGATAATAGAGCGGTTTTTGATGGCCTGATGATTTATCTATGATGGAATATTTAGAAAGAACACGATAGACGGACCTTCAACAATAAAGCAAAACCCTTGAGAACTTCAATGAAGATCATGTGTGATCTTTGCAGCTCCCCTTTGCGTCTTGGAATATCCATGAACGTACGTATGTACTTAATTATTCCAATTTTTTTCTTGTGTGCATTGAGTAAAGATTGGAGATCTCTCCCAAGATAAACGTAGTGATCATGAATCTTCACTGCTTACTAGGCAGGGGCCTTGTGGTGTCTCTCATAGCTAGTCTCATGTATTGCAACCACACGTCTAGTGACCAACAAGTTAATAAGCAAGTAACATCTGGATGCAATCGATTTTGTTGTGAGATCTAAACGGAACCGTTGTGCTTCAATATGGCTTCTTCATGTTGGTAAAGGTTTTCCATGGACAAGTGGAGGTCAATAGTGCCCAAATATGTGCGTGTCTCCCAGGTTAATCTATGTTTTTTTCAACTATCCAACTTTAATTTTAGAGTCTTACTTAAAGCTCTAATAGCATCCTATTTTTTCACCATCGTTTTGCTACCCCAAAAAATTCACCATCATTTTATTAGATTTAAGTTCAAAATTTGTGAGATGGTAAAGGACATAAGTACCCTATATTGGAAAATAATTTTAGTTTTTTATTGTTACTTTTCATGCAATTCTATGTATTTAGGATTGATTTATTATTAGATGCTCCTAACCTATAATATATTGTGAAAAAAAATCTTAATGTATTTTTCAAACATAAGTTGTGGTGTCCTGTGTTACCTCCAAAAATGAACTTGAAACTCTATTGATGTGTGGAGAAAAAGAAGACAAATTCACTAAGGGTAAATTGGATCAATTGTAATAGTCCAGGAGAGTGCATCGTAGTGCCCACGTGAATGTCTCCCAAACAAACATTCACGTCGAGCCTTCCTCGATCGATCTATATGTCTGGATCGCCCTGTTCGATTTATAGGCCGGGTTAGGTTAGCTAGGGTCTCTTGATCGGCACCGTCTGTCTTCCAACAAGAACACACCACCTCCCTAGCTAGCTCATATCCTCTCCCTCTCGTGCATGCAAAGCTCTCGGTAATTATTGTGTTTGGACTCTTTCTCTCACAATCTGCTCGAAGTTTGCGTAAAGAAATGGCGCCAAGGAATCGTGTCAGACCTTGGTCAAATTGCATGCAGCATTGGCGACGTACGTGAGCATCTCACCATGACATGCTAAACAATGTCAGCTAGTATGAATATAGAGTCGGCCGAATACGCATTAGAATACACGTATTAGAATATATACGTATATAGACGTGCACGCATGGCTACTGAAAAAAGCAAAAAAAAAAAGAAATCCGGGGTCTTTAGCACCGGTTTCAGGCAGCAACCGGTGCTAAAGGCAGGCCCTTTAGCACCGGTTATTCGACCCGGTGCTAAAGGGGTACCCCTTTAGCCTCGGATTAGTTGCACCGGGTGGGAAACCCGGTGCTAAAGGGCTTTCCCACCCGGTGCAGATGTCGATCATTCTGGTAGTGATAGCCAAACTACAGTTCTGCCAAGGCAAATGATGTAATAATGAAATTCAGTTGGATTCTTGGAACTAAATATAATTCAGCCTACCACTTCAATCTCGCGTTTCTTGTACTTAGCTTCCCTCGTAAATGTTACTAGGTCCTCCACCACGTAAATGAGCTATACACATTTTGAAAAAAATATAAATTAGATACTGTGTATTGTTCGTTTCGGAGTGCTGCTTTTTCTTCTCCAGTTCGAATGCTTGGATAACAAAAAATCGTACCCTGATATGTCTCCTGATTCTTTTGTCAATTTTCGGATCCAGTCCATGTATATAGTAGTACTTCATTGAAACAGATCTGGACTGAATGTTCCTGAAGATGCAATATTATTGCACCTAACCACTGCTTCCTGTCACCTATTCATCTAGTATGACGAAATATATTTAAAATGCTTAATCATGGGTGATGGCCCAAAGGGTATGCCGCCCTCACACTCCTCCACGATCATCTAGTGACGGTAAGCAGTAGTGGGCTCTCTTTATCTGTACAACTATTATAAGTGGTGATTACACCAGTTTATGGTTTTGGTCAGGTAATCAACTCAATGATAAAATAATGCCTGTTGTGCTTGAGTTGATATGAGCGTATCTGAACTGCATTCCACTCTTGTTTGCCCACTCCTTCCGAAGTCTGTGAATCCAAGCACAATACGAAATTACCAACTGAGTGGCAAGTTGCTGGTGGCGGGGTTAATTCTCGAGCTGTGGACTGAGTTTTGATCCATGGGCCATGGCTGGGCAGGTGGCTGGGATACGCGGCCTTGGACTCCGTGATGGCACCCGTGCAAGGTTCTGGGATTATAAATGCAAAAAATTTCGGATGTAACTGAAACGGGTGAATGTCGAAAAAATCAGACCGGGATTCAATTGTTTGATCAGTCAATGAACTTACTTGTAAATGAAATCTATCTATAGTTTGATGTAAATCTATGTATTGAGGACTTCAAAAGAATATGATGGAGGAGATACGGTGAGGATCTAAGGATAAAGATGTAAAAAACACTCGGTTTCTGTTATTTTAGCCGCCATAGAGTTAGAGATACACACGGGAGATAATATATAATTAGAGTTTATTAACATTTTTTTGTTTTAGAGTGCCTATGGGCTTATATAGACCTTAGAGATGGTGAATTCAACTTTAGTTCACTTTTACGATCAATTCGGTTTTGTTTCGGTCCTTAGCAAAATGGGTGAATCTCATCAAAATTTGTCTGTTTTGGACCAAATCCCAGATCCTTGGGCTGCTGGGCATATTCTAAGACGTGGATATATGCCCTAGAGCCTAATTGGATTGGATCCACTAATGAGTTTTGATGGATTTGATGCATTAAGGTAGTAGAGTCTTGATGTGTCATAAATGTTGAAAGCCGATTAGTAACCTCTATATATACATGGTGGAGGGAGGGGAAAACCTAATTCACTACAGTAATTTAAAGGTAAAAGTCTATTTTACAACCTTCAATTATAATAGAACTTTGGTTTTCAACATGCTATTATAAAATCGGACATCATAGGCCATACAACTTTTAAAACCGTGCAAATTTAGACATTTGGTTGGTTTCAGATGTGGTTTTTTATGTCTTTAAAAAATTTTAAAAATACTTTAATATTAAAAAAAATCATGACTAATTCAATTTAAATTTAAAAAATATGAAACGGGTACCATAAAAATTCTAAAAATGTAACATAGATGTTGATGAACTGTTAGGAGTTATTTAAATTTTCTTTATTATTGTTCCTTATTTTTTACTGCTTCTAGTCATACTTATTATTTATTTATATGATTGCTTTGCAGTAGAGCACCAACATATAGATTACATTTTTAGAATATAAATCAACATCCACGTTAATAAGAAAAAAAACGTATTGACAAGGGTATGGAGTCAATAAAATGGTTAATTGTGTGGGGACGGTTGTGTGGCCATCTTGTCAGGTGAGGTGGTCACCACTCACCAATGCCTGGTTTGGAACTTTGGAAGCACAGCCATCTGGAACGTCAGTGGAAGCAATAGTTTTTCTTTTGAGTATCTGACCACATTTGAAACAGGTACGTCTCCGATTGTTCTCATGGATGGTGAAACGCGAGGTGGAGGAAGTGGTCCTTTCCAAGGCTTCATTGGTAATTTTTGGGAGGCGATTGTTTCTACTATCCTGTTTGCCAATAGGCGATTGCGAGAAAAAGGATTAGAATCTGAACAATTCATCTCAACCTGGGCCATGGCAAGTTCTTTTCCCGCCGCCATAATTTCTGCCACTGAGAAACCTGCCTGTGTAGTCCCTCGTACAAATTGTTCTTGTTGGTCTAGAAATCTTAGTGTTTTCCATCTTCTGAATCGGCGTCTTCCAGCATCCAAAACCGGGATCGCCCACAATGGCGATCTGCATGTGCATCGGACCCGCCGCTAGCTAGGGGTGAAAATGGTACCAATATTATCCGTTCATATTCGATTGAAAGGGTTTATATCCATCCGAATCCGAATCTGGATAGTTAATATCCGCTACCGATCAGAACCTGAATACCAAAAGTTGGATATTTAGGATGTTGATATCCATTCATATTTTATCCGTCACAAGTGAACATTATCTGTACCCGATCCTAATCTGAGAGAAAAAAAAGAGCTCTTTTACGGTGTGTCATACTAGCCTTAAAAAGGACTAGTATATAAAGATCAGACGGACTAGATTAATTATATACTACTGTAACCGTGTTTAGTAGTATAGATAGTATGAAGTAAGTAATATAGGTAGTAAATGGGTATTATGGGAAAAAATAGAATGGCAGATATGTAATTTTAACATATCTTTAATTTTTGGAATGGCATATAGGAATGAGAGGAATCAGCAAGTTCACCGCCACATACCAACTTCAGCGTCCATAGGCTGTGATGCGGGCGCGTTCCTATTGCTGGTCACTATGCCGGCACTTCTTAATGAGAACGTGGTAGAGGCGATGGTTGCCTCAACGAACTTGCTTCTCTGTCTGGAGGAGGCAGACCTCCCGTCATGTGGATCCGACCAACCAACACTGGTCTCCTTCGCTCTGCTGACAATTTCAAGAAAGGTGCGGCGGTGGTCGGTGGAACCTTCGACCACATATACCAACGTCTTTGTCGATCACATATACCAACGTCTTTGTCGACCACATCGACATCTTGAATTGGGATATGTGGCGCAATCGAGGTCAAATTTTGATGAGGACACGTTGACAACCTCATTTCAAATTTGTTTGCAGGTAATGTAACGGACTATGAAGAATAAAATTATTGTGCTCCATTATATCTAAATTCTATTATTTTTGCCCCGTGTACAATGAGAAGCCCCATTTAACATTATTGTGTACCCGTGCCTATTCACCACCACAATAAGAATAGCAAGGGGAGCAGCATAGTAATTTAATAAGTCGTCACTTTGATAAAGAGATTTATTAAATTCGAATTAGATTACTGTCTATTACAATTTGTACTTTCCTTCTTTTCTTCTCCGGTTTGGATCCTTTGCAAACAGAAAATGGTACCCTGATGTGTACTACTTTTTAAATGTGCAACCAATTTTCCTCAGATTCTACACAGATTCATCCACACCGCACACCTCAGTAGTACTTGCAGCTACTGTACGTCTGTTGTCTTAGATAAATAAAGGCACTAGACATGCTGGCCATCCACACAAAACTGACATGTAAAATAGCTTTTGTTTGGTGCGTCTCAGCCACCTAGCTAGTGCCAGTGACAAATGTGTCTGTGCCACAGTCGTTTTCTACATTTCCATGAGCTTTGGAGAATGAAACAAACTATGCTAGCCATGAGCATTGGAGATGTAAAAAGACAGAACTGTTTTCCTTTATATTGGAATCTACTTCTCAAATGCGGGGAGAATATGGATCTGGACGTTCTGGACGGAGCATGTAGTTTTTGTCGAGGATGCACCGAGGCATCCTGTTCTGCAGGCTTTCAGCCACCGCATTTCTCACTGTCACTATATAATTGCCGCCGGCATGGTGCAAAATGTCGCAAAGTTCAGCAGGTGAAGGGCAAAACTCAGGTCGCAACTTTTTTATTTGAGGTCGGTATGATATGTAAACTGGTGATTCTTGCGGGATCACTTTCTCTGTCTTCCGATGTCCCAGTGAATCTCGGCAGCGGCATGGTGCCATCGAGGGTCAAAGAAGTTGAAACTTGCAGGAACTCAATTGAGCATAGAGACGAGCAATTGTAACGGACGATACCTGTTCATTGACATAATAGAACAATTTTTTTGTCCGACAACCTAAACAATTTTATAATTGAATATAGTATCACTACGACAAATCGGATGTTTGTCGAGTACCTAAATTTTTGCCGAGTGTATTTTTTTGGGCACTCGGCAAACAAGCTTTTTTTGCCGAGTGTAAGCTAAATACATTAGGTAAAGAGCACTTTGCCAAGATGAGTGTTTACCGACTGCTTTCCGGCACTCGGCAAAGATGTGAGTTTCTGAGTGTTTTTTTATACTTGATAAAAAATTAAATTTTTTCTCTTTCAATCTCAAAACATTTTCTACTCTCCATATACAACATATGTTACTCCATTTTAAAATTTGATTGTTATATTTAATTCATTATATTTCAAGCAATTTTTTGAATCAAGTCAAATTTGAACTGTAAGTGATTCAAATAATATAATACAATGAGTAGAAAAATTATATTCACGTTATTTAGCCTAGTTTGAGGCCTTACCCATGAAATAAAAAGAAATTTCAAACATCATTTTCAAGAAATATAACCCCTAACATTTGTCCGAATAATTTTTAAATTCTAAAAAAGCAAAATAAAGTCTGAAAATCATGAGATTTGTCATGACGTGATGGTATCATAAGTGGAGACTGCGATAAAAAGTTGAGAATATTTTACATATTTTTTCATAACGTTGTTTACAAAATCAAAATTTCTCACAAAAAATAAGTGTCAACGAGTTAGTGGATGTATTTTTGAATACAAACTTTTTTACATGATCTCTTAAGAAAAGCTTTATACCATAGTCGTACGCCACTCGTTGAAATCCTAAATATTGTAGTTGACAAGTTTTGTATTTGAGATTGTTTAATACCTCAAAATATTATTATAATTTATCTAATTTTAATTTTAATTTTAAATTTTTTAAATGACCTCAAATGTGAATAAATTATATATTGAAGTTATACATATCGAAATGACAAAAATATCGTAGTTGACAACTTTTTCATTTAAAATTATTTAATGCTTTAAAATATCTTTATAATGTATCAAATTTGAAATCTTGAATTTTCAAAATTTTCAAATGACCTTGGACGTAAATAGGTTCTATATCCAAGTTGTAAGTCTCGAAAAGATGTAAAAGTTTGTAGTTTACAAATTTTTCATTTGAAATAGTTTAGCCATCTAAAATTTTGTTGCAAACACACGTAGAAAATACAGATGCCATATGAGCAATCCACACGTTCAAAACGGTGGCATTGGTCCAAATCTCACTACCCGGGTCCCTCCACACCCATGCAAATAAAATCCACGCACTCTCTCTTTGTTCCACCTATCTTTCATCTCTTTCGTCTGTCTCTCGGCTCCCTGGACAGGAGGCCGGCATTGCAGCGGTGGCCGTGACCTTCGCCGGCGTGTGCTGCGCGGCCGCGCTCCCTCGGTCGGCTTGTGTGGCGGTGACAGTTTTTTTTTATTTTTTCAAAAATTGTTTGTCTAGTGTCCCATAAAAACCACTCGGCAAAGAGCTTTGTTTCACCGAGTATTGTTTGCCGAGTATTCTGCGTACGTGTCAGTGTGTGCGCATAGGGTGCATGGCGTTTATGGTGCGGGTAGGGCATACGGCATGACATATGGCGCCGGCACTAGACATACGATCGTGCGCTTGGAGGAAATGTTCCTGGATATTTGCCCGTGTGGGTGAGTTGGGAAGACGAGGACGTCTGGTTCTTTTGAGGATCGTGTATGTGACACCCAACCCAGCTAGGATAACAAAGTAGTTGTCCATTAGTGCGGGTTGCACATATCTAGTGCGACGTTGCTAATTTAACAAGTGTGGATCAAACTTATAAGCTCTTGCCATTCAACCATAGCATCTTTGGGTTAATCCTTTTACACGAAATAAGAACGAAACTTTAAGGTGGATGGTATATTTAGACGTGCGCGCCCCTCGAAAGGGCTATACGGTGTAGCTTTAAAGGGTGGGGTGTTACTGTAATATGACGTGAGTAATTGAGTTTGTGATTAGTACATTGACATACAATGGGTAGATAGATATAATTAGTAGGGTTCATGGCCTCCTGTTTTACGTCCACACTACCGGAGCGTCAATTACTGTGTCCACGTTTATTACAAATGTTACTCCGTCATGTGCCTATGTGGGTAGAAATGAGAGGAATCAGCAAGTTTACCGGCATATACCAACTCGAGCGTGTAATGCGGGCCTGCGCCTCAAGCTGGTCACGATAGCGGCCGCCGGGTAGGAGACCGGAGCAATGCTGAATGAGGACGTGGCTCTGGTGATGGCTGCCTCGGCGAACTTGCTTCTCCGTCTGGAAGAGGCAGATCTCCCCTCCACTTTGCTGAGAATCTCAGGAAGTAGCGGAGGTCTGGGGAACCTTTGTCACACACGGATTTTCACAAAAACCCGAATGTGATCATATGTGTGTCCAGGAGGTAAAAGTACACATATAACGAACAAATAGGATAAACAGCAAACATATGTTTGAATAAATTCTTCATTAAATAAAGTTTTACATTTGAGTGTTTCATAAATAAACTAACCAAATACAGCGTAAGACTAATAAACTCTCAAACTAATGGAGCCGCAATCCACGGGGACTCTGACCAAGACCAGAGTCATAATAGTTCTAGCGGTGGCGACATGATGTACGTAATTGTCAAGTAGCTTGTACGTCTCTAGCTTGTCAGTGGTTACCGGAGTGACCGACGACGCTATGAGAACCACTCGTGAGTGTATGGTTTGATCCACCGAGGACGGGTGATCCGTCGGCTATGCTCCCGTGAGGCACAGTCTCGTGCTGGGAGTCCCTGCGATGGGGAACTCCACACGTTGCGCCTTGTTGGGTGTGACGCCCGCGCTTTGGACGCCATCGACACCCTTATGGTGTGACTCCGTAGGCGTAAGTCGATCTCGGTGCCTTGGGCCATACTACCTGTGTTCTAACATAGCGGTCACTGTCTTGTTAGGGTGTCTTGTGAAAAACCTCGTAGCGTCTCTAGGCGGTCACACCTCGGAAGTGTGATTTGTGAGGTCTGATCCACCTCCGTGTGGTTGGGTTTAAAGTTCATTTGAGCTTTTACGCGATTGATGGGTAAAGGGTGAAACCTCTGTAGAGTGTAAAAAATCTATCATGATAGCCTTGCTCAGGGTCACGAGCGGCCTGGATCCTTTTTGATTAGAATATGATGTTTATTTGTTTAATGTTGGGTGGCCGGACGGCGTTGAATCGCGGCGGGGCTCGCCGACGAATGTGGAAGGGGAGGCTACAACGCATGGCTCGGGGCAGGAAGTGGTGCAGGAGTGCCAGGGAGACATGGCAAGTTTACTAGGGGGGGTCCAAGGCGGTGGTGGAGTGACGGCGACGGCGGTCGACGACGGCGGTCGGTGGAGCGGCTCGGGCGGCGGCGGAGCGGGGAGGGGAGCTGCTGGGTGAGGCTTGGGAGCTCGGGAGAAGGCCTGTGAAGGTCTGGGGTGCACGGGGGCTGCATTTATAGGCCGGGGAGGGGCTACATTGGCGTGCGCGCCATGATTCGCGTGGCGGCCGGTGATTCCGCGC
Source organism: Echinochloa crus-galli (assembly GCA_900205405.1). Lineage (NCBI taxonomy): Eukaryota > Viridiplantae > Streptophyta > Magnoliopsida > Poales > Poaceae > Echinochloa > Echinochloa crus-galli. The sequence continues at coordinate 746,389 of OAMR01000333.1, read as the reverse complement.
CCTTCCAAGCAGGGGGAGGGGTTCCCGTGGGGAGAAGTGGCAGGAAAGGATGGAGAGCGGTGCGGGGAAGGTGCTCGAGATCCACGGCGCGGAGATGGCGGGCGGATTGGCCGGCGTTGAGCTCCGGGAAGGAATGGCGCGAGGAAGGGGGAGGTTATGTCGGCTGGGGCCCGCGTGGCAGTGGGGAGAGGGAGGGGAGAGTGGGGCGCGCGAGCTGGGCCGACGCAAGCGGGCCGGCTCGGGGGAAGAGGGGGGGCTTGGGCCGAGCGGGGAAAAAGAAAGGGAGGGGGGAAAGCGAGCTGGGCCGGGCAGAAAAAAAATGGAGGGTGTTGGGCCGGGCTCGGGAGAGAGTAGAAAGAGGGAAAGCGGACCAGGGAAAAAGATGGAAGGGCAAAAGCGAACTCCGGGTTTTGCAACTTTTCTAGAGCTCAGATCAAAATGGTTCAAAAATGAATTTAGCTTAGATTTGAATTCTCTTTTGAACCACACATCAAACAAAACACAATGCAGTCGACATGGATGCATCATGGTTAATGTTAAAATGAACCAACTAAAAATGCTAATGCAGTTAAGTCGTGTCTAGCCTATTTTGAGCCTTCATACTCATGCTATACTTGCTAAGTAATTGTTTACTTACACTTGTCATTTTATTCAACAAAATCCTGGTTGGGTAAACAGATTGGGCTGGGCATGAGCCTGCTGCTGAGTTTCTCAAAGATTTACCGTACTACTGAGTTGTGATCTCCCCGCTGCGCCGCTCTCCCCCCGTCCTGATCTAGCCAGCCTTGTTCGCCGTGCTCCCCAGGTCCTGTAGAGCCAAGCTGCGCAGCGTTTGGTGGCCCCTAGCGCTACAACAGCTTTGCTCCGGCGAGAAGCCACGGAAAGCGTGGGCGGCGCCGCCGTTCTCCACAGCCGTCGGCCGGCAGCTTTCCCCGCTTCGATCCAAACCCTACGATCCAAAATCAATTATCCAGATCTAAACCAGCCCCAGGTCAAACAAGTCCATACCGGTCAGCAGGTACCCTTTTGCTAAACAGCCCCCCTACTTTCTAGTATTCATCCCGTAGTCCAGCCAAGTTCAAAAATAATTACAACCGGGTCCTGGTTTTTACAAAACACCCCTGCGCTTTTGTTTAATAGAACCCGAGGTCCTGTTTTAATATTTTTGCGCGTTAGCCCTTCGGATTTTAGAATAATTGCGTACAGGTCCCTGGTTTTTCACAAACTAGCCCGTGGAACCTTTAAAAACTTGCCAGCAGGTCCCTAGAACATAGAAAACACATATCTTTTTCATTTTAGATCCGATTAGAGTGATTTTCGCGCTCATGTGTTCCTAGTGAAGCGTAGAATATTTCTAAAACCTTTTTATGTACTATTTCTACTGATTGATGTACTGCTTTAAGAGAATTATATTTGCTTGCATGTATTGGTATACGTGTAATGCTTGTGTGGTGCTTCGTGTCCAGTCGGTGAGCCGTTAGCCTTGGAGCTCGAGTTCGCGGAAGACTTTTGGGAGCAGGACTCGCAGCAGCAGCACTTCGAGTGTAACACCCTAAAAGTCATCACAATTAAATTGTAGCAACATTCTGAACTTTTCTAGGATTTATTAAGGCCTAAATAAATTTTCTATGATTTAATTGGAATTTCTAGCCTTTTATCAATTTAAATATCATATTAAATAATTTTAGTCAAAATAAGTTGTTGATGCATTCATGCTGTTGCATTTGTCTTTTGCTTGCTGTTCAATTAAGTTAGAATTTAAATTCAAATTTAATTTGAATTTGTTTGATGTTTAGAATAGTTGTTTTCTGACGCGTTTAGTTTTGCCCCTTCAACTCTTGGCCGGTCCGCTTTTGCTCCCACTGTTTCTTCTTGTCTCTTCGCGACCCGTCTTCTTCTTTTCTTCCCCGAGCCGGCCCAAGTTCTCTTTCCGGCCCATTTATTCCCGCGCGGCCCAACTCCCGCTTTCCCTCTCTCTCCTTTCTCTCCTGCCGCTGACAAGCGGGGCCCACTTGTCATCCCTCAGCTCGCGCCCGAATCGGACGCGAGGCCAATCGCGCCGCCGTCTCCGACTCGGGCGCGCACGCCTCGGCGCCCTAGCCCTTTTTCCCAAGCGCGTGGCCCCTTCCTTGTTTCCCCCACTCTTCTCTTGCGCCGCAATCGAGCTCGAGAGCCCTAGCGCAAACACCGCCGATCCCGCTTCTCCGAGCTCGCCTCCGCCGCACAGAGTTTGCCGCCGCGTCGACTTTCCTTCGCCGTGAAGTACCCCTGGAGGTCCGTCTCAAAGCGTAGAAGCTTTCCCCGTCATCCAACAAGAGTTTTTCCCTCGTTTCGCCGAGCTAATCCCTCGCCATCGTTCCTTGCAGCGCCGCCGCCGCCGTTCGCCGTCGCCGGCCGCCGTCGTTGCTCCTCTGCCGTCAAGAAGCCTCGGGGTGAGCTCGCCATCTTCTCTCCGTGCTCCCCGACCAATCTGCACTTGATTTGGTGGCTTCTAGCTCAAGCCCGGCGTTGCTCCGGCGAAGCGTCGCCCTGCGCGCGAGCTGCCGCCGCCGACTGTCGCCGTCGCCGGCACCTCCTCCCTCTGGATCGGCTCGGGACCGTACGATCCAGATCTGGCGGCCCACGAGCGCCCTTGCCCCGAGTCAAACGAAGAGATACCGGTCAACTCTGGTTAATTTTCTAAAAGAGCCCCTGGCCTTTCATTGAATCAACCCGCGGTCCAGCTTATTCAAAAAGTATTTGCAGTTATGCCCCTGGTTTACATTTTAGCCCCTGCAAGTTTTACAATAGCATCCCGAGGTCCAAGTTTTACCTTTTTACATGAAAACCATCGTAGTTTTATACAAAATTATGTTTTAGCCCTCAGATTTTCGCAGTTAAGCCCCTGAAACTTTTAAAACTTCGCCAGCAAGTCCCAGAACCTTAGAAAAGCCATATGTTTTGCGATTTAACTCCGATTTTAGTGATTCTCGCACGAACACGTAGATTAGTTTTGTGCTGTTGTTTTCTTCTGTTGGAATTGTTTGGTGTACTGTTTCTTAATTATTGTATTGTTTTCTTGTTTGTATTCGTGTGCTGCGTATAGGAAACGCGCCATTCGAGGAAGTGTTTGAAGAACTAGCCGTTGAAGAGTTTGAGCAGCAGCAGGGTTGGGAAGAAGGCAAGTATTCCTTGATCATGTCCGTTTATACCTAAATGACATGAATTTTAATTACACTGTTTATTTATCGCTTGCATTAATATTGCTGGGTTCTATTAAGGATTTCCTAGTCTGTTTTATCATACCTTGCAGCTGGGTCATTACATTAATTTTGACTGGTAGATTATGCGTAGTTGCTTAACTGGGATGGTTAAATGAAACCCTTACTTTATGTTCCATTACTATCTTTTAATTAATTAATAGACAAGATCACCTATTTTAATTGAAACATGGAGCGACCACCCAGGAAAACAGTGCAACCATAAGTGCTATGTGGCTATGGCTTTGACTGACTAATTAGGTATTCTAGTTTGGGATAGTTTTAACCAAAAGGGGCAAGAGGTGCGGCGGTTGACGAGGTCCTCTTGAGCGGTAGGCTTTGCTAAGATACGCGACTCACTAGGGACGGTTATGCTTTGCTCCTGAACCGGAAACCTTAGCGAGCTATCACTTATTAGAGTATCTTTGTAAACATCTCATAGTGAAACCCGGTATTCGGTCCACGTAGTGTGGGAAGGGTACATGCTTTCGGGCAACGGGAATCACGACTTATGATGAATGTGTGCAACCTCTGCAGAGTGTAAAACTGTTATAATAGTCGTGCTTACGGTCATGAGCAGCCTGGACCCTCACATGATTAATCTATCTAAATATGATCTAAATTGTGGTTACCTGAATTTGATGGGTTTATGTCATTTATTTAATTATGGTTGGTATATACTTATATCTGCTAGTAAATAGATGCTTAATAAAATTTGACCAACTAAAAGTGCTTAATGCAGCTATCCTTTCAGCCTTCCACTTTATAAAGCTTAGCATGTCATTTATTTTCATACTTTGCTGAGTACGACATGTGCTCACGCTTGTTTATTTATATTGCATCGACCACACTCGGACTGCTGCTCAGATTGGGAGAATTTTGAGGATTATACTACTGATTTTGAGGAGTTCTAGGCGAGTCCTTCAGTCAACTGCCTGTGGAGATGGAGTTATTTTGTTTCATTTGGTTAAATGTTTATTTAAGTCTTCCGCTACGACATTTGTGTCAACTCTGATATTGTAATAAATATACTTTAATACTCTTTCGTATGCATGGTTATGGATATTCACTTGTGACATCTACCATATGTGTGTAAACTTGATCCTGACGCACATATGAGATGCACCTGGTTTTATTTCTATAACCGGGTGTAATAGAAGTGGGAGACGGCGGCGCGACCGAGCCCCGGGTCGGACTCGAGTCTGACTCGGCGGGGAAGAAGCTGACCCGTGGGCCTCGTGCGTCAGCGAGAGATGGAGAGGGGGAAAAGAGAAGGCGGGCCGGCGCGGAGAAACGGTCCGCGAAGGGAGCCTGGGAAGGCATGTTATAGCACGGACAATCCTTGGTGGACCGGAGAATTAGTTGAGGGGGCAGAAGTGAACCAAGACCGAAACAACTTTTCTAGAGGTCCAACAAGTGCAATTCAAGTTCGAATTTAAACTAGATTTAAATTCCAATTGAACTACACACGAACAAAACTCAATGCAGGCAGCATGAATCCAACAAAAAGTTTCTACCACTTATATTTGATTTTAATATTTATAAATAATTTGTTTAACCTATATTAAATATGAGAAATTCAATAAAAGCAAATTAATTCATAGAAATTTTAAATGGGCTATTTTTGGGTGTTACAACCTTGGACATGTAGTACGTCATGGTCACCAACCACATATACCAACATCTTTGTCGACGACATCAACGTCTTCAGCTGAGATGGTTTGTGCAGTCAAGCTCAAAGAGAAGTGAGACGACATAGTGTACGGCCATTTTCAGTATCGAGAGGTTGCTTCCGAGTTGTGTAGTTGGATCGAAGTTTCAAGTGTGTTCTTCTGAGTTTCATTTGTATGTAACGTCAAATAGACGGTATCTTGTCGGGATATTTAGAAATCTAAAATCAAAATCTGCTCTTTGTGGATGCTGTCCAATCACTGGATCTTCATGTAACGTACTAACGTGGCACATGGAGCTGCGGCGGATGTCCGGCGGAGCGCACACTTTCAAATTTCGGTGATGACACACGATCCACATCATTAGAAATTTGTTTGCCGCACTACAGGAAACCCTTGTTTATCGAGTGTCTCCATCTTTATCGAGTGTATTTTTTCGGACACTCGGCAAACAACCTCTTTACCGAGTGTCAAAAAAACAGTCGGCAAACAAAATGCACTCGATGAAGAGCTTGTTTGCCGAGTGTCAAAAAACCACTCGGCAAAGAACTTGTTTGCCGAGTGTCAAAAAAAATATACTCGACAAAGAAGCTGTTTACCGAGTGTATTATATTTGACACTCGACAAAGAGTTAAGTCTTTTTTTCTTTTTTAACCTCAAAAATTTTTCTGAGTGAAGCAATTTTTTGAATCAAGTCAAATAATAAAATACAATGAATAGAAAAATTATATTCACGTTATTTGCCGAGTGTAAAAAAAACACTCGGTAAAGAGCTTGTTTGCCGAGTGTTTTTTCAGGGACTCGACAAACAACCTTTTTATCGAGTGTATTTTCTTGGGCACTCGGTAAAGATGAGAGTTGGCCGAGTGTTTTCTTTGACACTCAGCAAAGATTTAATTTTCTTTTCCTCTTTTGGCCCTAAAACTTTTCCTACTCTTCAAATAGAACATGTGTTGCTCCATGTTAAAAATTGGTTCACTTTTGTATTTGTTTGCTATAATTAATTAATTAATTAATTAATTACATTTCAAGCAATTTTTTCAATAAAGTTAAATTTGAACGGTAAGTGATTCAAATAATAGAATATAATGAGTAAAAAATTGTATTCATATTATTTAGCCCAGTTTGAGTCCTTACTCATGAAATAAAAAGAAATTTCAAACATCTTATGTCAATAAATTTGATCACTAACATGTGTCCCAATGATTTTTAAATTCTAAAAAACAAATTAAGTCTAAAAATTTTGAGATCTGTCTTGATGTGATGGTACCACACATAGAGGCTGTAATAAAAAGTTGAGAATATTTTAAACATTTATTCATAACGATATTTACAAAATCGAATAAACTCACAAGAAGTATGAGGGGGATAGCGAATGTAATTTTTGAATACAAACTTTTTAATATAATATTATATGAATAAACTCTTTATATGAAAGTCGTACACCTCGACGAAATATAAAACTTTGTAGTTGATAACTTTTATATTTGAGATTATTTAATAACTCAAAATATTATTATAATTTATCTAATTTGAAATTTAAATTTAAAATTTTTCAAATGACCTCGAATGTTAATAAGTTATATATTAAAGTTGTACAGATCCATGAAGTATAAAACTTTGTAGTTGACAAAATTTTAATTTAAGATTGGTTAATAGTTTAAAATATCCTTAAAATATTTCTAATTTGAAATATAGAATATTTAAAATTTCAAAATGACCTCAGATGTAAATATGGCATAAATAAAAGTTGTAGATCTTGAAAAGGTATAAATGTTTGTAGTTTACAACGTTTTCATTTGAAATTGTTTAGCCATCTAAAATTTCGATACAAACACACAAAGAAAACACAATGACTACGTCAGCAATGCAGGCCATCAAAATCGTGGCCTCCTATTGGTCCAAACTTCTTCACACGGATCCCTCCCTCTGCCATAGAAATAAGATATCGTTCTCTCTCTCATCTCACTTTCCCTCCTCTCACCCCCTCACCTCCCGGCTGATGCGGGTCTCTCCGGCAGGGCAGCGCTGGCGACGAGCGGTGCGGGCGGCCACGTGGCGCGACGGGGTAGTGCGGGGCGCCAGGCGGCCCGGCCGACGGGCGGCCACGCGGCGCGGTGGCCCGGCGACGCGACGAGGCAGGCAGGTCGCGGCGGCCAGGCGGCCAAGCGGCGCGGCGCAGCGGCCTGGCGGGCCGCCACGCGGTGCGACGGGCGGTGCGGCGGCTCGACGGTGGCGGTCTCAACGGCAGTGCGGCGCGACGGGGGCAGGGTGGGGCGTGGCGGCCAGGCGGGGAATGTGTCTGGGCGGCACGGCGCGGGTGGCTGGCCATGCGTGAGGCCACGGCCGGCATTTTATTATTTTTGTAAAAAATGTTTGTCGAGTGTCGGTTCTGGCACTCGGTTAAGTATTTGTCGAGTGCCCGACAAACAACACTCAACAAAGAACTCTTTGCCGACTCTTCCTTTGTCGAGTGCTACACTCGGGAAACCCTTTGCCGAGTGTTTTTGGGGTTTGTCGAGTGTTTATGACACTCGGCAAACAAGGGGTTTCCATGGTGCCGGTAATGTAACGATTTATAAAGGGTCACGCTTCTTTTGCTACTGCATCTTGAAGGTTATACATGTTAAACCAATGCACGTACAAAAATGATCATGGAAACTATTGAGCAATCGTTAGAGCTACGTTCTCTTTACTTGCTGTACGAAGTAAAGTTCGGAGATGGCGTAGTAACAGGGAAACAACTTGGGTGCAGCCGGTCTGCACAGCGGCTTCCGTGCAGAGACCTACCCAGATGATTGCTGCGTGGAAGACCGGAGCATCAGACGCTGCTGCTCGCTCGGCCGGCTTCCATGCGAGAGCGCTCGGCTCCCACACGACCAGGCTCGCAGCTCTGGGCTCACAGGCGGCGGGCGAAACAGAGCCGAGAGTGAGACCATGCAGTAACGAATTGGACCCTGCAGGTCGCAATCGAATTGGTCCATCGAATTGCCACTGCTGCCGGGCTCGTGAGAAGTGAGATCCAATCACACCACGCACCAGCCTTGCCCTTGCCGCTAGCTGAAGGACCATGTAAAGGACCTGTAGATCCTTGACCTGTTTCCTAAACATTTAAGCCTGCAGTCAGAATAGGGCACTATGCCATATCTGATATCTTTAAGTTTCTTCTAGCAACATCGATGTGAAATATATATATATATATATCTATATATCTATATATATATATATATGTGTGTGTGTGAGATTTGTATGTAGGACCGAATTTATTTTCCCATCAAATACTCTATGGTGACTGGTGAAAATGGGAGAAGCTTTATCCTCCTGAAGAAAGAACGGTACGGTAGAGTGCTTCCATTATCTGCTGATATAGAAAATCAGTTCTTGCTGTACAGATGAACTACAAAATGGAAACACTAGGAAGACGGAGGTGTTCCTACTCGGCACGGGCATCTGCAGACTGCAGGCACGGCAAGCCCGGAGGCAAAGCCTACCCGGTATCCGCTACAGCTGAGAGCGAGCCTTTGAGGCGGAGCGCGACGAATGGTGCCGGCCCCCGGTGGGACAACCTGCGGCGCAAAATCAGGCTAGGGATGTAGATCGCCTCAGGCGGTGGCAGCAGCAGGAACGGGGACGAGGAGGACACGGCATCAGCGGCGTGGATCAGGACTGCGGCGACAGGCGGTGATTAGAGCGGCGCCTGTGGGCGTGTGGTCGCGTGGCCTCCGAGCAGGGGGAAGAGCCAACTCGAACCGTGAGCCGCGCGGACGTGCAAGACGAGGGAGCCGGGATCCCTGTTGGCTGCCGTCGCATGCGTCTGATACTCCGGCCTTCCACGCGGCAATCATCTGGGGTAGTCGGTATACGGCCTGCTTCGTGCTGTAACCGCGTAGTTTGAAACATAAGATTTTTTTATGTAAAATAGTTTCAGTGCGATGTCACTGTTTTGCGCAAATATATCCATTTTATTACTGCATTATTGCATCTAGCTAGTTGCCCTGCACATCCATGCTTGCAATTCTTAACGCAGGAAGACTGCGAATGATAACCCTGCTTGCAAAGCACCTCCTTGAGAAATGTAGCAGTGAGATGAGTACTCACTCACTCCCTCACGATGTTGTTCACGCTAGTAGAGAATGGAATTTTTATCCCTCCCGGTTGGTATTTCCAGGTTGTTACCAAAATAGTTGAGAAATGTTGTTGAGAAATGTTGTTTTCAACGTTTATATAAAAAATAACATACCCATTCACACATAGTGACGATGTGGTGCAAAGGAAGGGAAAGCTAGCGCGAGGCCATAGGTTGTTGATTCCAATATTATAAATCGCATGAGTGTAAAAAAGCGCAAAACAAAAAATGTAAAACTCCACGGGTGAGAACACGGTGGCCTCCTGGGTATGTAGACATTCTTTACATATTTTTTACGTAGTTTTTTGTTAATTTGAAATGGACTAGGATAGTACCCGTGCGTTGCTACGGATAATAAAATATTTATATTGTGATGATGCCACGGGTACATAATTTTAAAATAAAATAAAACTATTTTATAGAAACATAATAAAAGACCGTGCATTGTTACATACTTTTATATGATTAAATAAAATTACACCAGGTTTATATGCAAAAAAACTCTAGTAAACCTAAAAAAGCAAAACAATTAAACGGAGAATAATTCTAAAAATCATAACATAATTGGAAACACAAGATAGATACAATCCATCCAAAGAGGAATTTATATATCACAAATATAAAGACCCCAAATACTCAAAGAGGTATTTATAAATCAGAGGACAAGGGGGGCTACTGCCGGCTTCTCCAAATGCATTTTGAAACTATGGTGCTGATTAGTGTATTCCCAATAACTAATAATTTAATATAGAGTTCCATTCTTTCTTTTGCATTTCCGTTACAATACATAACAACATTGATGGAGGCACATTCATGGTTTGCCCTGAGGAGAAAGTTCCCTGGATACTTTATCTTGTACGCCAGTAGAAGCATATCGTCTCTATACTCTGTTTTCCATGATCAACGTAGTCACCCAGAAACATTTGCCTCAGGTGGGTAGCCACCATATACTCGTCCCCTGCTAATGAGTAGCGAAGAAGTTAAATGCTTATCGTCATTCAAATTATTATCACATAGCACATTATTGGGGCCCTGTTGAGCGCATGTAGTATCGCAATCATGCCATTATCGCAAGACCCTGACTGTTCATTGAACCAAATAGAGAATCCAACTTCTTACCTGAAACAATCGAGAACAGCTCAGTTTTCCCTCATCCTTCTAGTACGCCTATCATCATCTTCTTCAGTCACTGAAAATGTACGCAACAATATTTACATACGTTAGTTGGAGCACTACTGAAGTGAATATCACTTAACATTAAAGCTTAAGCTAGCGAAGGCATTTTCAGAAATAAGGAATTGCCAAAGCTTATTACCTCCAAGCAATGCTTCTTTTCCTTTAGCACAATGTAGGCCAGTTGCTCCCTCGTAACGCCATCGCAATCTTAAATTTAAGATCGACCGCAACTTCTGGACCGTGAGGTCGATCTGACCACCCAGAAAACCGTGTCCCACTGTATTCCCTAGACCCACAACCGAACCTATCACCTATTTCATTGTTCTTACCCTTTCCTACTCTCTATCTCTCTTCTCGAGATCTACGGTACCGGCAGGAGGCGGCTCGGGCTCCGCCCGACGGCTCACACGAGATGAGGAAGCCAGGAAGAGCGGCGGCGTGACGAGGGAGTCCCGCGGGGGAGGGGCGGCGCGGCAGAGGATTCTCGCCAAGGAGCGGCGGCGCGATGGGAAGCCGTGATCTCCGCGCCGGGGTGTGGTGGCCCCCAGATGCGCGGCGGGAGCGGCCAACTTCGCCATCAGTATGTTTTCTTTTTTTCTTTCTTCTTTCTCCTTTTTTTTGTTTCCGAAAATATTTTGTATATAAGTTTTCTAGATTACTAAACTTTTTTCAAAACATTTAATGTTTTAAATTTTTTGTTCCAGATTTTATTATATTTTTCCATAAAATTTTGTGTTCCGGAAGTTCCAAAAGTTTTTTTCGTAATTTTGTCTTCCAAGTTTTATTAGTAACTTTTTACTAACAATTTTGTTTCAAACTTTTTCTTATTTTGTATGTTGTGAACATTTGTTATTTAATTGTTTGCATAGTTGTTTCTTATTTTTTTATTTTCCAAACATTTTTCTTAAAATATATTTGCATAACTTTTTTTGATACAATGTTTTTCGCATAATTTTTATCCCTACGTCATA
>OAMR01000333.1:686716-735032 GCA_900205405.1 Echinochloa crus-galli | reverse complement strand
GTTAGGATATGACCTTATGAAATGGACAAGAAGAGGGTGAAGCAATGTCTCATTTGTCCTGCGAAGAAGGACCAATCTCATCCTCAAGCATGTCCAATCTGCCTTCGTTGCACAGGGGCAACAGACAGTTCACCGATGCCTCCTCGTTGCCGCATTTCGTCGAGCATGTCCCGGCCTCCGCTCCCGACGGTGAGGACAGCCAGTGGATAGACAGCCGGGACGGCTCGGCGTTGAGGGCCTCGCTCGCTAGCAAAACTGTCCGCCGTGATTCCAAGACGCCCCACGGAAGTTCCTGACGCTCGGCGGCTGAGCATGGTGCCCCGACGCAAAGCACGCCGGCGTCATGGACCCGCACGCCAACACCACCTTGGGCAAGATCGACGCGCGGACCAGGTGGCGGAGGTCGCCGGCAGGCGAGGCGGCGGATGTCGCGATCTGCTGCAGGCGAGGTGGAGCTCGGCGCGGCGTTGGGATGGACGGTTGCAGTGCGGCGCGGGGGGCGGGAGGGGGCGGAGGGGATTGATCTGGCCGTGGAAAAAATGTAACGGCGAGATGAGTGGGGACGGGGCACGACAACGGGGCGGCGGCGGTCGACGTCTGGGCGGCAGCGGCCACGGGCGGCGTCCGGTACGGCGGTGGAGGCCGAGGGCGAGCGCGAGTCGCTCGCGGGCGAAGGGGCGAGTCGCTCGTATTCGATGTCGGGGCGGCCGTCGACGACGGGGCGGTGGCGGGGCACGAGCTGCGGAGACGGCGCGCCCGGGGCGGCGGCCGGTAGGGCGGTGGAGGCCAAGGGCGAGCACGAGGGGAGGCTGCGGACGGCGACGGCGACGAGAGGAGTTGGGGCGGCGCTGTTGGGGGGAGGGGCGGTTTTTTATTTGACGGGGGTGGGAGCGGCGGTTTGACAGGGGGGAGACTGCGGGATAGGCGCAGAGCGGCAGAGGAGGAGGGATCGTGGGGCGGAAGAGCGGATCGTCGTGCGGGATATGCGCGAGTGAAAATTTCGCGTGAAACCGCGGCCCACCTGCCGGCGCCGACGTGCCTAGGAGCAGCGAGGCCACGGGTTGTTTAACGACGTTTTTTCCTCTTTGGTTTTATTAAGTAGTAGGGATTCTGCTTTCATTTCTACCCTGTTTTTCTCCTCGTGATTTTACCCTCTCTAATTATTACTTGGACCTGCTAATTACTACTTGAACAAGTGAGCTCAGGAAATGCCACAACGACCAGGTTAAATCACACTGCAATCAATGAAGTACAGAGGTATATAGGGGGTGCAAGAATGAAAGTGAATGCAAAGGATACCCCTGCAGAACGCCATCCCAATGAGAAGAAGTTTCAGATTGAAATGCTTGAGAAAACCCCATGTTGTAATATTTGACAAGCAGGATTTCGCATGACGGTCATGTCAGCTTCAATCAGTATTAGAAGGGAGCATTTAAATGTGAACCACATATAAGCAGACGACTGACAATTCAATATAACATAATCAATAATTGGAACAGAAACACATTTTTGGAGAATTGCTTTCTAATGGTGCAGTGGTGCATTAAAAAGATATGAGGGGTATGTTAAGAGTTATCATCATCATTCGAACATGGTACCAACTGATGTACAGATCGATGAGCATTTGCCTACAGGAACAAATGTACAGATCAAGTACTAATCCAATCTCTATGGAATCAAGCTGACTACAGTGGACACTGGGAATTTATATAACTAAAAACCAAACAGGACAATTCATGACGAAAAACTAAGTAGCAATTACATGCTGGATATGGTGGGAATTAAGATGAGATAGTGAGCGAAGGACGAACCTCGTGAGGAGGAGACGATATGCGACTCTGCTTTCAGAACAGAAAAAAAAACAAGGAGGAATTAGATGTCTTAATGTTCAGTTGTAAGTGACAGCAGAGAGCATGGATAAAACAGATAGAAAATCTCTACTACTAAACAGGAAAGAAAGTATTTTCAAATGCTAGCTCCATAAAGTACTGGAAAGTTTTGTTTAAAATCTGAGTGCTATGAGGATGGATCACGTTTGTTCAAAAATACAATCCATCAGTGCACATGTTAGAATGAAAGATGTCTACTTCATATCTTGGGCATGAATCATATGCACTACTGAACTGACCTTGCATGAAGAAATGGATTGGAAACATTCATAAGGTCCTTTCCTGCAGTTAGGATATGACCTTATGAAATGGACAAGAAAAGGGAGAAGCAATGTGTCATTTGTCCCGCGGAGAAGGACCAATCTCATCCTCAGGCAGGTCCAATCTGCCTTCGTTGCACAGGGGCAACAGACAGTTCACCGATGCCTCCTCGTTGCCGCATTTCGTCGAGCATGTCCCGGCCTCCGCTCCCGACGGTGAGGACAGCCAGTGGATAGACAGCCGGGACAGCTCGGCGTTGAGGCCCTCGCTCGCTAGCAAAACGGTCCGCCGTGATTCCAAGACGCCCCACGAAAGTTCCTGACGCTCGGCGGCTGAGCATGGTGCCCCGACGCAAAGCACGCCAGCGTCATGGACCCGCACGCCAACACCACCTGGGGCAAGATCGACGCGCGGACTAGGTGGCGGTGGTCACCGGCAGGCGAGGCGGCGGATGTCGCGATCTGCTGCAGGCGAGGTGGAGCTCGGCGCGGCGTTGGGATGGACGGTTGCGGTGCGGCGCGGGGGGCGCTGGGAGCGAGATCGTGGGCGGGGGGCGGGAGGGGGCGGAGGGGATTGATCTGGCCGTGGAAAAAATGTAACGGCGAGATGAGTGGGGACGGGGCACGACAACGGGGCGGCGGCGGTCGACGTCTTGGCGGCAGCAGCCACGGGCGGCGTCCGGTACGGCGGTGGAGGCCGAGGGCGAGCGCGAGTCGCTCGCGGGCGAAGGGGCGAGTCGCTCGTGGTCGATGTCGGGGCGGCCGTCAACGACGGGGCGGTGGCGGGGCACGAGCTGCGGAGACGGCGCGCCCGGGGCGGCGGCCGGTAGGGCGGTGGAGGCCAAGGGCGAGCACGAGGGGAGGCTGCGGACGGCGACGGCGACGGCGACCAGAGGAGTTGGGGCGGCGCTGTTGTGGGGAGGGGCCGAGGGGTGGTTTTTTATTTGACGGGGGTGGGAGCAGCGGTTTGACAGGGGGACACTACGGGGTAGGCGCAGAGGAGGAGGGATCGTGGGGCGGAAGAGCGGATCGTCGTGCGGGATATGCGCGAGTGAAAATTTCGCGTGGAACCGCGGCCCACCTGCCGGCGCCGAGGTTCCAGAGTAGCGAGGCCACGAGTTGTTTGATGATGTTTTTTCTCCTCTTTGATTTTATTAAGGAGTAGAGATTTGTGGGAGCAGTGTTTGTAGGGACAGGTCCGCGCTTACAGATGCCCCATTTTCAGCTGCGAAAACCTTAGGTGGATGGAGCGAACGCACCGACAAATGTCGTTTTTGTTGTGAAACACTTTAGTTAGCATCAATTTACAGTTACTGTATGAAAGAGCCATGTAGCAGGTACTCAACGAAAGAGTTACACTGAAGGGGCATGTACATTCTCTGCAGCCGGCCACGGAATAACAAATTCTGTGGCCGAGCCAATCCTCCCACTGGTCCGATCGAACAATTTGGCGCATGCGCCCCTACACGGCTCGGCTCCTTCTCCATTCGACCCACAAATTATTTTGTAATTAATAAGTCAAAGCAAGCCAATCCCAAAATTTCCGCACGCAGAAACACTACCGAATATGCGTCTCCCTCCTCCCTTCCCCTGTCGCGAAGTAGGCGGCGGCGGCGCCGCGTGCTGGTCAGGTGACCATCGCTGCCCTGCTCTCTCCCTACTGATGGAAACTAGGGTTTCCCGATCTTCCGAAAGGTTCTGATAACTCTCATTTTGGTGGAGTCGTGACTCAAATCGATCCGGCTTCCGAACCACACGTTCCGAACCCCGCAATCACAGCACCACATCTCCTCGGGTTATCAACCGGCGTGGCACGGTTGACCTCGCCCAGAAGGCTAATCCTTGCCTGCGAATCGAAGAACACAAGCAAGAACGAGAAAGATTGCAACACAATTGCCGATGTATGATTAAACTCACGAAGTTGGGGTCTCACAAACCGACGAGCGGTGACACTGTTCTTGACAGAATTGATCTAAGCAAAACCCAAAACCCTAACTTGGGTGGCGGCTACTGTTTTAAAGAGTCTAGGGTCATGGTCGACCCCCTTGGACATGCCCCTATTGGGCACAACACGATACACGGCCCAAAGACCAAAATACGACGACGCAGCGCCGAAACAGATTCTGAACGTCAACTTGTTTCGTCGATTCCCGATGACTCCGGATGAATTGTGACATGAGACCGGTGCCATTGCAAAGATTATCTTCTTAACTTCCAAGCATATAAAGAACATCCAAATCCGAGCTCGTATGCGACCTGGGCGTCCGATTTAGCGCTGACGGCTCCTGGACTCCGAGGTGGACTCGAAGTTGAATTGATTTGGGCCTCTATCTTGACTTGCACGCCCTTTATGGCCCTCTCCACCTTGAAGCCCTTCTCCAACTATCCTCTGGTCCTCTCCATGGTTCCTAATTACAATATAATCATTAGGTAGCAATCTATTCTCATAATCACATAGAGAAGTACTTAGGAACGAGTTCACCTCTAAATTCAATTGTCGCGCACGAGCTCTAGTGATTGAACCTTGAACGATCAATGGAGGATTGTTGTGAGGATCCATAGGAGTGATGTCCCCATCATCCTCCCCCTCTTGAATTGGAGTCATCCTCGACTCAAGCTCATCCTCTTCTCCCAAGTATGGCCTCAAATCTAAAACGTTAAAGGTGGGACTAACCCCAAACTCGTGAGGTAACTCAAGTTTATATGCATTATCATTAATCTTTTCAAGTATTTTAAATGGGCCATCAGCTCTTGGCATCAACTTCGACTTTCTCAAATCTGGAAATCTTTCTTTTCTCAAGTGCAACCATACTAAATCACCCGGTTCAAGCTTTACTTCTTTCCTACCTTTACTACCAGCAATTCTATACTTGTTGTTCATCTTTTCAATGTTGTGCTTAGTTGTTTCATGCATTTGCAAAATAAATTCAGCACGTTCCTTGGCATCATTATGAATCCTTTCACTAGTAGGCAAAGGCAAAATATCAATAGGAGCACAAGGGTTCAAACCATACACTACCTGAAAAGGACTTACCTTGGTGGTAGAATGCGTTGCTCGATTATATGCAAACTCGACATGAGGCAAACATTCTTCCCACATCCTCAAATTTTTCTTCAAAATAGCTCTCAACATAGTACCCAAAGTACGGTTCACGACCTCTGTTTGTCCATCAGTTTGTGGATGACAAGTAGTAGAAAACAACAATTTTGTACCCAACTTGTTCCACAGAGTCCGCCAAAAATGACTCAAGAATTTAGCATCGCGATCTGAAACAATAATAGACGGCATACCTTGCAAACGAATAATCTCTTTGAAAAAGAGGTCAGCAATATGTATAGCATCATCACTCTTATGACATGGTATAAAGTGTGCCATCTTAGAAAAACGATCCACCACAACAAATATGCTATCACTCCCCCTCTTAGTCCTAGGCAATCCCAAAACAAAGTCCATTGAAATATCTGACCAAGGAATAGAAGGAACTGGAAGAGGCATGTATAACCCATGTGGATTCAAGCGAGACATAGCTTTTTGACATGTGGAGGAGCGAGAAACAAACCTCTCAACATCTCTCTTCATATGAGGCCAAAAAAAATGCGAGGCCAAAACATCCGCGGTCTTCTTAGCACCAAAATGGCCCATCAACCCTCCTCCATGCCATGCGCTTCCTGTAACAACAATAGACGAACGGAACCAACTGGAATACATAGGTGGTTAGCTCTAAATAAGAACCCATCATTAACCACAAATTTGTTCCCTGCACGTCCCTCTCTAAAATTCAGCAACACATCTTTAAAATCAGGGTCAAGCGCATATTGTTCTTTTATCGATTCAAGTCTAAAAATCTGACAATCAAGTTGGGACAGCAAAGTATATCATCTAGACAAAGCATCAGCAATCACATTATCCTTCCCCTTCTTGTGTTTGACAACATAAGAGAAAGTTTCAATAAATTCAACCCACTTAGCATGTTTATGATTCAGATTATTTTGAGAGCCAAGATACTTCAGCGATTCATGATCAGAACGAACAACAAATTCTCTAGGCCACAAATAATGACGCCACGTTTCTAAAGAACGTACAAGTGCATACAATTCCTTATCACACGTAGAATAATTCAGAACCGGACCATGCAACTTTTCACTAAAATATGCAACGGGTTTACCAATGCCTCCAATGCCAACTCCACTAGCATAACATTCTAACTCCTTCACCAAAGTTTGGAAGTTGCAGCAATGGCGCGTGCGTAAGCTTGTACTTCAATGTCGCAAAGGACTCCTTTTGTGCTTTTCCCCAATGAAACACCACACCTTTCTTCGTCAACTCGTGCAGCGGTGCAGCAATGGTGCTGAAATCTTTGACGAAGCGGCGATAGAAACCTGCAAGACTAAGAAAACTCCGTACCTGTGTGATGGTTTGGGGCAACGGCCAGCTCTCAATGGCCTCAATTTTCATCGCATCCACCTCAATTCCCTGTGGAGTAACAACATAGCCAAGGAAAGAAACTCTATCGGTGCAAAAGATGCACTTATCAAGATTAGCAAACAAACGTGCATCTCTCAAAGCATCAAAAACAGCACGTAAGTGTTCCATATGTTCATCCAAAGACTTGCTGGAAATTAATATATCATCAAAGTAAACCACCACAAATCGCCCAATAAAAGCCCGCAAAACCTCATTCATCAATCGCATGAAAGTACTAGGTGCATTGGTTAAACCAAAAGGCATAACTAACCACTCATATAACCCGAATTTGGTTTTAAAAGCTGTTTTCCATTCGTCTTCAAGTTTCATTCTTATTTGGTGGTAACCACTACGCAAGTCTATCTTTGTGAAAATTATAGCACCACACAACTCATCAAGCATGTCATCTAGCCTAGGAATAGGATGACGATATCGAATTGTAATATTATTGATAGCTCGACAATCAACACACATACGCCAAGTACCATCTTTCTTGGGAACCAAAAGCACAGGAACAGCGCAAGGACTAAGGCTTTCACGGACATACCCACGGTCCAACAGTTCTTGGACTTGTCGCTGAATCTCCTTAATCTCCTCGGTATTGGTGCGATAAGCAGCACGGTTCGGCAATGTGGCTCCGGGAATCAAATCAATTTGATGCTCTATCCCTCTCAAAGGTGGAAGGCCCGGTGGTAACTCAGCTGGAAAAACATCCTCATACTCTTGCAAAATGTTAGTGACAACAGGAGGCAAAGAGCTAGCAATATTATCAAGCGAAAACAAAGCTCGTTTGCATACCAAAGCATAGCACATATCATCATCAGAAAGTTCAGCAAGTTCATATTTCATTGCGAGCATAACTCCCCCCTTTAATTTAATTCCCTCGACCTCAGAGGTTGGTGCAGACTTATCCTTTATAGGTGGGTAAATAGATTTAGCAACTTGCTCATTTTCAGATTCCTTATCATGCAAACTAGCAGCTCGGTCTTTATCAGCTTGTACAATTTCAGCAGGTGTCATAGGTAGCAAAGTAATTTTCTGTCCTTTATGTGTGAAAGTGTATTTATTACTTTTGCCATGGTGTATAGCATCATTATCAAATTCCCAAGGACGTCCCAATAAAAGAGAACAAGCATCCATAGGTACGACATCACAGTCAACAGAATCAACATAGGTACCAATGAAAAAAAAAACTCTACAGGTTTGTGTTACCTTAGCTTTCCCCGCATCACTAAACCACTGAATACCATATGGATGGGGACAAGAAGGGGAAGAATAGTGTGCCTGCTCCCTTCTGCTAAGATTAAGTTTACCATTCCATCTTTTTTGGGTCATTATGATGCTGAGGGTTACCTTGATTGGGAGATGACAGTAGAACAAAAATTTTCTGCCCACCTTGTACCAGAAGAACATCAAGTTAGACAAGCCACTAGTGAGTTTAAGGACTTTGCTATTATTTGGGGGACTGGTACAAGGTGGGCAGAAAATTTTTGTTCTACTGTCATCTCCCAATCAAGGTAACCCTCAGCATCATAATGACCCGAAAAAGATGGAATGGTAAACTTAATCTTAGCATAAGGGTCATCACGATTGTTATTACCTTGGTGAGCGCCACTCATACCTACCCTGTTATGGCAAAGGCAACGTTGTAGTCGTGTGTTTCTGGTAGCTGCTTCATCATAATTACCATTGTCATCAAACACCGCGTCATCTGGAAAACGTGGAGGTGGTGGTTGTTGTTGTGGCTGTGGCTATGGATGTGCCTCCACTACAGCAACTCTGTCGGTAAGCTCGGACACCCGTCGGTCCACCCTCTCTAACATGGTGCCAAGCTTCATAGCGATGAGCGCGTCAGTGACAGCCTTGTTGATTGTTTCTTCCATCTTGTCACGAGAAGCTTCTAACTCTTCTCGACTAACACATTCACTGAAATCGGTGGGAGCCTTCGGTGCATCATCTCCTGCCATCGAAAAGCACCAAAACAAGAACACACAGTGAAGGTTATCCCGACTAATCCGACTACGTGCTCTCAACACAGCAAAGGAAGCGTCTTACCACGCTCTTGCAAGGTTCTTACCGACAAGCAAGGCAAATGATACCTGGAAGGCGTGTAGTCCGCGATTGCAAGGGTAAAAAACCAGTGCCGTCCAGAAGGTGTATGTGGAGCTTTGGGAAGGCACAATATGTAGCAAGGAGTAGCAAATAACGAATGCAGAATAGCAAAGTTCAATAAGTATCCAAAGTATAAGTCACAATTGCTGGCTTAGACGTGTCCTAGACGTAGCACAACAAGTTGGAACAAGAAACAATGGAAAAATCTCATAGGACAAGCAAAACAACACTCTATGCAATCATTTTTAATCTTTTCTCTATGCAATCGTTTTTAATCTTTTCAGAATTTCCGTCCAAAACCTCCGGGCTAGTAGGAATCACGAGTTTTTTAGTTTTTGAAGCAGTATCATAGGCAGAAAATATCTCGGTAGAAAATAGACGATTGTGGAATTGCTGGCTTAGACGTGTCCTAGACATAGCACAGCAAGTTGGAACAAGAAACGATGGAAAAATCTCACAGGACAAGCAAAACAGCACTGTATGCAATCGTTTTTAATCTTTTCAGAATTTCCGTCCAAAACCTCCGGGCTAGTAGGAATCACGAGTTTTTTTTTTTTGAACTATTTTTTTTATATTTTTCTCTTAACAGGGATACCAAAAGCTCAAAGTACACAAATTTGCACCCTTTTTTGAGGTGAGATGCGGCCTAGGGAAATTCAGGAACAAACGCTGAAAACCCTAAAACAACTTGATCAATTTTTTTCTTTATCTTCCTGATTTTTTTTGAATTTTCTGAGTTTGGGTCCCCTCACAATGGAGTCACGAAGCTGCTGTAAAAAATTGGGCCAAAACGGAGCACCGAGCGAAAAGTTACGCCCATTTTACTGAAGGTACCTCAAGTTATGGTTTTCGGGAGGCCCACGATGTGGTTCTCTGGAGGCTCAATTCGGCAGGATGCGCGGCGGCGGTTAGGGTATGCAAGATGAACCAAGAAGGCTGCGATGGGGCTGCGATGCAAGGCGATGGACACACTGCGGCTCGCAACCTATCTAGGGCTTGCACGGCAGGAGTTCACGCAAGGCGGCTAGCGAGGGCAAGTCGAGTTATGGGGTGGCACAACTTGTAATTTGGTAATGGTGGATGGGATAGCGGTGGAAACAAACAATACACACCAACGGACGATTGAACTATGACGACGAACACGATCTAATACCAGCAACAAGACTCGACGACGGACACAAACTCAACAAAGCGAATGTGAAACGAAATTGCAAAGGCTAAAAGGGTACTAGGATAGCGGAAATTTTTTTAGAGCTATTTTTTGGACTATAGGACAAAGGCGAAAGACGAACCTGACGGTAAACCTGTCTCTGAATACCACTTGATGGAAACTAGGGTTTTCTGATCTTCCGAAAGGTTCTGATAACTCTCGATTTGGTGGAGTCGTGACTCAAATCGATCCGGCTTCCGAACCACACGTTCCGAACCCCGCAATCGCAGCACCACGTCTCCTCAGGTTATCAACCGGCGTGGCACGGTTGACCTCACCCAGAAGGCTAATCCTTGCCTACGAATCAAAGAACACAAGCAAGAACGAGAAAGATTGCAACACAATTGCCGATGTATGATTAAACTCACGAAGTTGGGGTCTCACAAACCGACGAGCGGTGACACTGTTCTTGACTGAATTGATCTAAGCAAAACCCAAAACCCTAACTTGGGTGGCGGCTACTGTTTTAAAGAGTTTAAGGTCGTGGTCGACCCCCTTGGACGTGCCCCTATTGGGCTCAACACGATACACGGCCCAAAGACCAAAATACGACGACACAGCGCCGAAATAGATTCTGGACGTCAACTTGTTTCGTCGATTCCTGATAACTCCGGACGAATTTTGACATGAGACCAGTTCCATTGCAAAGATTATCTTCTTTTCCAAGCATATAAAGAACATCCAAATCCGAGCCCGTATGCGACCTGGGTGTCCGATTTAGCGCTGACCGCTCCTGAACTTCGGGGTGGACTCGAAGTCGAATTGATTTGGGCCTCTATCTTGACTTGCACGCCCTTGATGGTCCTCTCCACCTTGAAGCCCTTCTCCAACTATCCTCCGGTCCTCTCCATGGTTCCTAATTACAATATAATCATTAGGTAGCAATGTATTCTCATAATCACATAGAGAGGTATTTAGGAACAAGTTCACCTCTAAATTCAATTGTCGCGCACGAGCTCTAGTGATTGGACCTTGAACGATCAATGGAGGATTGTTGTGAGTATCCACAGGAGTGATGTCCTCATCACCTACCTTCCGGCTGCGGCAAGGAGTCCACAGATACTCGATCTGCTACGACGCAAGACAGCTGGCCCCTCCCCAATGTCTACCCCAATGTATCTCGGCCGTGTGCCGGCGGTTCCGGTCGGTGGAAATCGCCATCCCCTCCGCGATGGTAGCACCCTTCCGAAGCGGTACGGCTTGCCGGCGATGGCGTCAGATCCCGGCGGCAGACTACGGTTAGAACCCGACCAGCTCTGCGCACGGAAGACCAGGACGTGCTGTGGCTGCCGATTAGGCTGTCGTCAATCATTTGTGGTAAGGCTAATCTATCTCGTATTGTTTATTTTTCATCTGATTTTGTTTGCTAGTAGGATTTAGGAACTGAAGTTGTATGATTAGGGATTATGCGATCAATATCCCTCCCTAAACCAAGCAGTTCGATTTGATAGGTTTCTTCGTCACTGATTTTATTATTTCTTTGCAGCAAGTCAATTGGAAACTAGTCTCTGTACTGCTGACGGAAATTCGATTTTTTAAGCAGATTTAGTGGCCACCCATGCTTGCCATCTGCAGTTAATGGTTGGTGGAAAGAGGTATATTGCAGTTAGCTTTCTTACTGGGATTTGTCCAATTTCTTCTCTCTTTGGGCATATCGCAACTGCACGATGATCTTTTAACATAGTCATCAGATATATATATTTGAATGATTGATGGCTCTTATAGTAAATTAGCAGGCTGCAGAGTACATAATTCTCATAATTTACTAGACCTTCATTGACAGTGAACTGTGGTAAATTAACCATATAATTTACTACTACTTTTGAATTATGTCGATTCCATCAGGTTCTATAATTATGGTTGATTTTTCTGAATTTTAGTTCTAACTAGCACGGTTCTAAGTTTTCATTTTCAGCTGATCTAGGCAATGGGATGAATCAGTATTTGGTAGGGTTCTTGCTTACCATTTTTCTTTATTTTGAGCCAACTCTGCTTAGTAGTAAATTTGGTCGTATAATTAATCAGTGAAGGGCTAGTACTTAATATGTTACTCTACAGGATAATATGCTTCCATTTGGCTTTAGGTAGCTGTAGGTTCACAGAGTTCATGGCTTGCATTAGGTTTACAAAGACACTAGGATATATCTGATGTCCATTGTTTGATTAGTTGATTACAAAATATGAAATATGTGGCATCCGTAGTTTCAATATATGTTTCTAATATACAGTATGGTTTGAGATTTTTATGCATGTTAAAGGATCACACTATTCAAGAGTATTCTTATTTTTGGTGATTTCAAGCAATGAGAGAGTCCCCGAGCAGCAGACGCCTGCTTTGGAGAATAGGGAAAGGCATGGCCAGCTTGATCATTGGTTAGGCACCTTGCCCTTACTTTAGGTTGTCTAATGCTCCAAGCTGCTTGTACCTCCCACTAAACATGATCAATAAGCTTCTTGTTGTACTTTTCATTTGTTTGATTTCAGTGGAAAAATGTATCGGTGGTTCTGTGTAATAAATCCGTGTGCGTGCTAAACATCAGTTGTGACCCTGATTCTGAATGCAAGAAATTCAAAATGATTTTGTGGTAAATTAATGATGGTAAATTAATGATGGTATTATGGTAAATTGACGACACTAATTTGGTAAACTTCCTTTGTCGTAAATTGATGACACTATTCTGATAAATACTTATTCTGTAGTGTATTTATTCTACACAAAGAAAGACAAGTCTGTATTCTATACATGCTACTTGATAGCTTATCGTAAACACATCACCGTTCCTGGTAACGCCATGACCATAAATCAGGAACCTGTGTCTTGACTCTCCTAGATCGGTTGGTATACTTAATGTATTCTCGTAATTGCCTACATGGCTACATATCTACCATAGTTTGCATGGCTGGTTCTACATGTACGGGGACCCTTGCTCCAGCTTGTATTCTCGTAACACTATTGATAAAAAAAAGGTAAAACACGCCGCCTGCCTTGCCTCCCGCGAATGAACCGGCGGGGTTTTCTTTCCTTTTATTTTTTTGGTCAAACCCACCATCTCAGTCGGTTCCTATTCTGAGCGCTCCGCTCGATCCATCCAGAAAAAAATCACCAGTCCACTCGCCGCCACCCCTGGCCGATTCTGGTCATCCTCGCTCCGCCACCGCCAGCGTTGTTGTCGCCGCCGCCCCTCTCTCACCTTGTGCTCCGCTTCATTCTCCAAACGGGGAGGTTGGAGCCCATCGCCAGTTTGCTTCCTCCCGACCCGATGTCGCCTGCAGCTTGGCCGTGGCTCCTGCCGGCTCTTCTTCGATTCCACTGCCGAGCTTGCATTCGGTTGTTGCCGCCGGCTGTGGGCAGCGGGGTCCAGACAGATAGATGGAGCCAGTCCGCGCGCACGCTGGCTGAGTCGGCCGCAGGGCGACCCCACCGCCGGGGCCCGAATAACTTGTCCATTACCACGGCGGCCGCGGCAGCGGCGGAGTCGTCATCTTTTCGACGACAATGGGCGCGGACAACGAGGATGCGATGGAGTCATCAGCGGACAAGGACAGCTGCGGGCATCGTTGACCGTTCAGTCACATGGCTAGCTAGGCTCTGGTCTCCGTGTGGTGCACCGGCCCTCCTCCTCGACTGCCTCGTGGTGTTGAAGGCGTTGGCGACAGGTTCACACCTATTTCCATGCGGTAACCTCCGTCATTTTCCTCTCCAGTTCTTCCTTCCGATCCCAAATTCCCGATCCACTGCAAGGGAATCTCATCCTGGCGGTGTCATTCTCGATGTCTAATTCTACCAACCAGCGCTAGGTGCCCTCTAATCCTTTTCCGTCCGATTTCAGTTGGTTTTGATTGGTTTCTCGGGTGGCGCGGCTGATTTGCGCAGGTAGTAGAGCAATTTTGGTAGTAGATTGCTTCAATCGCGAAGTGCGTAGTCCTTTCCCCTGTTTCCAATTCGATTCCGTGGAGCAGCACACCAGGACGTGGAAAACCTTTTCCCTTCTGATTTGCCTCAGATCTAATTCTTTTGGGCAGACTGCAGCTTCCGATGTGGTATGGTGGTACAGAAATTTTTTCTTATCCAATTTCGAATTTCAATTTTTTTCTTACTATTCACTTTCCATCTTCTCCTGCGTGCACATTGGAAACTCATCAACATGCAGTACCTGATTTCCATTTGATTCATCAGGAGCACGGTGGATACACTCATGGAGTCCTGGGCCAGTTCAAGTTCCTCTTGCTCGGGTAGGGACCGGCCAGCGGTGAGCAATCTTGTTTGTTTAGGACAATTGGCTAGTGAAGATAATAGGATGACTTTTTATATTTAATAAATGAGGATTTCCTCAGCTAGGACTGTCATTATCTTCTAATAATTGGCAGAAACAAAGGACTTCCTGTGTGCTAATTATAGCTGTCTCCTTAGTATGCTCAATCCATTGCTGTTTTTTTATTAAATTCAACATATTATTGAGCTGTAAAAGCTGCTCATACTGTGTGTATTTTTACTCGCACTGAATATACATGTATCTTCAAATTTTTATTGTTCCTCTCACCTCATATTGAATATATATGACTCATCCGTTAGTTGATCTTTTCTTGCAACACAGATCCTGCCGACCTGACTTTGCGAGAGATGGTTGCTGTGTTTTCCCGTTTATTGTAGTTCCACCAGATTGTTAAAACAGGGTCAATGAAATAGCAACGTGTGCGGGTGAAATTCCAGGTATGAAGCTTTCAATTTGCCACTAATATACATAGCCCAACAGGGCCACAAACGAGCATCCAACAGCAACTAATCCTCAAATTTTCTGCACATGATGACTTGATTAACATTCTCAATTTTGCCTGATGATGCAGCTCAATGTACTCGTCACCAGCCAATCTGACGCATGAATTTGACTCCGGCCTTGGAAGTGGTGGAAAAGTACTGGACTTTGGATCTACTGCTTGAATTGGTAAATCCGTGCTTAAGTTGTGTAAGTTTAGAAGACTGAAAAAAGTATTGATACCTTGACTTTGATGTATCAAGCAGTTTTTGGTGGCACTCTATTTGCTGCCTCTGACACAGTGCCATCATTGGTGAGATCTTGCCCTGTCGAGCATCTCTAATACCAGGTACATGCATCTGAAATGTTGTGAAAATTTTGATCATCTTGCAGTATACTGAGCATGACTGCATTTGCATCTACATGGCTATGTTTGTGTACAAAAATTTTATTTATTCCATCAGTTTATTTCTTATAGACAGAGAATAGAGGTTTTGTGTTTTTGTATGATTTTTAACAACATAGTAGGGCTGCATGTCATTTCATTAAGAGTATTGGAAAAAAATAGACAGGAGAGAGGAAAAGTGTCCACTCCCAACCACATCCAATCACACAAAAAAAAAAAACCTGAGGAGTAGGGACGAGTTGTATGTTTGAATGGTATTGATTATGCAAGTATGTTCCACGGTTAAGAAAATCGCAGATGATTCTCTCATATCTCTATGAGAAGTCACAACTGCAATTTTAATCATGTAAATCTCGATTGGGTATTCAATTTGATATATTAAGACGTCCCTTGTTTTTCATTAATTAAATTAAATTAAGAAATCTCTGGTACTTGAGAAATAACTTTGGACCTGTGTAGTTTGACTTAAATAATTTGCATCTTCTGTTCAGCTGAGGATCTCTATTCTTGCATGTATGTTTACCACTGTATATTCTTTGAGGTATGTTAATCTATAACTAACAATTATGTTTTGTTGTGAACTATTTCCATCTACTTGCGGTTGCAGCCCTACGATCACATTAAAGTAGATTGTTCAGAACAAACAAGGCTGACTTCTGATAGTTAGGAAGACGTCCACACAAGCTGCACATGATGGTGAAGGTTGGAATAGGTGGAGGGAAATGTAGAAAATTACTTTAGCGAGATGGTTAATGTCATTCTGTGACATCCATTTGTATGCCTGTGATGTGATCCTTCCTAAGACGAAGCGATCATGGTAAATAACAAATATGCGTTGTAGTTTCTTTGCTTCACTTGTATGCCAATCACCGTTAGATTTGTATATTAACGATATGTAATTTCTTCATGTACACTTATCTCTATAGATTTTTATGGATGCTAAATTCATTCTTTTATCTTATTCTATAGTTAGCTTTTTTAGTTTGTTGGAGGCTTCGTAATTTTGCTAGTCTTTGACTTGTTCTTCATTTTTAGTTTTTTTTGCAATTATTATTCCACTAGAACTCTTTAAAAAAATATGGTACTAAATTTGAAAATAATCGATCCCTGTGACCAACTACATGGATTGACTTTTGATAAATACATCTTTTTAAATTGCCATGACCACCGGGATGAGTTGGTCGTCCAAACATGATTGTACTAAATTTGTAAACTCCAATTATTTTCACGTAGTGTAGATGAACCATCTATTCAAAAAGTAACAACCAATTTTCAAGCTTGCAGATATATTTGGATCGGGCATAAAAAACAACTGATGCATGGAACCTGCTTCAAAACCACATCTGCAAAGACACCTATCAGCCCCCATGCCGCAAAAAAAAAACAGCACGACCATGTGTTTTCCCTGAGTCGCTTTTCCTAGAAAAAAATGGAACATTAGTAGCTAATTGACATGTACGAATGTCCTAATTTCCTAGTGTTGTATTGGTGGGCACATGACAGACGATCAATCGTTGCACCAGCTTTTTATTTAACTATGCAGCTGGAACTAATTGAATTTCAAAAGGTAGCTCCAGAAGCGAGAAGGCAACCTCCGTCGTATGATTTAGCGGAGTCATATATATATATATAGGGAAAATACATTCTACACGCGCGTGTAGCTACATCCACCTGTGTATCTCATGATACATGATGAATTTAATCCGACGAATAGTATGTACATGTAGTATGTGATGATACTAGACTATCTGTGATGATATATACGTTGGGTATGTAAGCATACATTGAGTATATAAACATACTATTTTATATAGTATTATAAAGATATAATCAAAATATATTTAAAAATATGATTCTTTTCAGGGTGGTGAGTGAAATTGCCCCCCCTCCCCAGGTTCCTACCGTACCACCAGACCGTCATTGCAAGCCGACCTCACGTCCTTGCTGCTCCCTTGCACTTAGCATGTGTTGTCATGTTCGCAAACCGAAGAAGTCGATTGCGCCATCTTCCGACGACGTATCGCAACAGATAACCCAGCCAACCTGAGACAATCCACCACAACCCGCTGCAAGCCAAGTCGTCCCACGATGCCGTTGCCGCAAGCGCCGTCCTATGAGGCGGTGTCAAACCGCACTGACTATTGCCAAGTAACGCCAGCCGCGGCGGTCTCTGCAAGCAGAACAAACCAGCAACCATGCGATGACCTCCTGCCGCCGTAACTACAACGCCTCATCGTGGGCTCAGCAAAACCCATCCAACTTGTCACGCGGCGGGATTGCCACCACTGCTCACAACCGCTCATGACCAATCAACCAGAGATGGCAGAAGTTGAGTTGGGTCTCTAGAGATGATTCCTCTAGGGAGGGTACGACACCATTGATGACGCCATCACTCGTCCAGAATATGGACAGAGTTTTTGACCCAGAGAATCCCGTGTAGTAGGGTTGAAGCTCCAAAATGACGCCCCCCGCGGAAAAACGACACCATTAAGGCATCGCCGTCATCTCCACCGGCAAAATAGTCGGTGAGAACTTTCGCCCGGAGTATCTCCATCCCAAGCTGCACGCTCAATCTCACAATTCCCGAAACACGGCCACGACAGCCTGACCGTGCGGCGGCACCGCCGCTCCTCCACAACCCAGCCGCACCTGCTCCACGCCGACCCCAGTCGCGTCTGCCCTCGCCGCTGCCGCGCTAGGCTTACGCGCTTCGATCGCCGACCACGGCCTCAACGTGCCATCACGCCGCGGCCGGACGACCGGCCGCCGCTACCAGCACATCAGGCCACTGGCCCCGCGCGCCTAGCAGCCAGCCGCACGTGCCGGCGGCGGCAGGCCCTACGACCTGCCCACCGCCGGCCCACCACGCCCCGGCCGCGGCTGGTCTTTCCGTTGCGCCGGCCAATGCTGGCCCACCATTGTGGCAGGCCTGGCGACCCGGCCGCCGCTGGCCCAGCTCGCCTCGGCTGCGCCGGGCTTGCCGCCGCGACGGCGTGCTCCACGCGCGTCGCCACCACCGGCCCGCTCCACGCGTGAGGCCGCCGCCAGCCAACTCCCCTCCACGCACGAGCCTAGCCGTCATTGCTCCACGCTCTGAGCCACCACCCTGTCCTCAGTGCGGTCCCTGCCACACAGGCCCTTCCCGGACCCCGCGGCCACCGGATCCGGTGAAATCATGACCAGATTCGCGCGCACAAGCCATTAGTGCAGCAGGGTCGCGCCCGAGCCGGCGAGCTTCCTCCGGCAGCTTGGAGGGCCACGCCTGCCTAGATCCACCCGAGCTTCGCTGGAAGAGCCACGCCGCTGCCTTCATCGCGAGCCACGCGGGCTTCCGGCGGTCAGCTTGGGCGGCGGCGCATCGACAGGGGCGGAGAATAAGGGGTGGCGGCGACGGAGCCTGTTGCGCCCGAGTCGCCACGCGGGGACGACGCGAGCGTGCATTGCTTTGTACGGAACTTTGGAGCACAGCTGCGGTCAGGAGGGGCACCAGCATCGAGCGTGGCAGTAGAAGCCATTCCTGGTGAGCCCACCGCTACTTGCTTCCTTTATTTCCGTCTATTATCTTCTCTTATGACGTGTCTTTTTCAAGATCAGAAGCTCACTGACAACAATGTAATTGCTCATCTGTTTCATTTGTAGCTGAATTTAAATGACAAGGCAGGTTAAAGCTTGTGCCTTACATGCTTATTTTAGGGTTCAGTGAAATGTTTACTTGAAGAGATTGGAGAAGTTTTCAGGCTTTGTATATATTTGACCTCGTCTGAAGCATTCTTAATTTCCATTTATTACATTTCTTTTGTTTTTTGTCAGGCATTAGATAAATGTTTTCAAGAACCATTCATTGCAGTTTTCCATGCTCAAGCTTAATTTCAGAGAATAATATCATCTTTGTGGCATTCAAGAGAAACTGGAGGCCACTAGGTAGTTTGGAAAGGCAATTTGTTGCCTAACAAGGGCTCTGCAGTATAAAGGTATTTTTACCTCCTATTTTGTTTGGCAATTTGTTTGCGAGCAGTAAGATGATTATTGTTACCGATCTGTAAATTATTACATTTTAATTCCATTGCAGAATATAATCGACTTTTCCTGCATGATGTTTTGTAGGGCTATTTCAACAAGGCTCTTTTGATAATTCTACAGGATGTGTGGATCTTCACCAGCAAGCAAGTAAATTCTATTTCCGATTTTTATCTATTGAGTTCTATGGAGTATTTTATGAATGAATTCAGTTTATAATGCTGATTTTTTATTGTATCTATAACTTGGTCCCTGTTGTTTGTAAAATCTGAAGCTTCATTAAATGGCCATGATGATTGAATGACATGTGGTTCATGGGGGAGAATGCCTGCATGGCTCAATCAATCGGGGGTAATTAAATTGAAGCAACTGCTCCCAGATAGTCTATTCCTAAGAATATGTATAACTGAAATTTCTTTTGTTTCAGTACTGGCATCCACGCAATTTTCACCGTGCAGTCTATGAATCATGTTCATCTGACTGGATGTCTGGCTATCATCAGCAGCCACCCTGTAATTAACCACATTAATTCCTAATGGTAGTCGACAGTAATAAAGTGAGTAGGCATATATGTATATATACATGATCCAGACAACGCAACATTACGTCGGCTTGGCTGCTGCTACTGAGGACCTGATTTCTATTTTCGTCTCTAACCGACCACACATTGTCTTCTCCTTCTGCCTGGCTATTACATAAGAGAATTTTTATAGTGCTTGAGAATTTTAGCAGCCGTTGATGGGTGTAGATCCAATGGCTAAAAAGTGGAGGGAACCGGATAGGAGGAACTAGGAACCCAATCCAAGAAACCAAATTAATGGGCTAGGAACTAATTTTTTTTAATAGTTTGAATGGCATTTTGGTATTTTTATGTGTCGGCCCATATGTCCGTTCGGCCCTAAGCTTCCGGCCCGTCTCGGCTTCTATCTGCCCGGCACTGCAGGCGAGCTCTGCGCCGCATCCTCCTGTGGCGCCGGCGACTCGGCGAGGATCTCAGGAGAGGGTGGCATCGGCGACTCGGCGAACACCTTAGCAGGGAGCCATCGTTAGGGCCATCTGGACTCTGCAGGATCGGCGAGGCCCTGGAAGGCGGTAGGCGGAGGGCACCTTGCCGTCAACCCTAGCTACACCGGCGAGGATCTGGGGCGTCGATTGTTGCTGCCAAGGCTTCGGCGATGTCAAGCTGAAGCTTCTTCCCCTCGGCCGTCGCACTAGTGGCTGAGAAGATTTACGTAATCTATAATTAATTCAGTGCATACCTCTCTCAGTTGCTGCTCATCTTGTGACAAACTACCCATTAGGATCCCCAATTTCATCCGAAGTGCACGTAGCAGCTCATGTATATCTATTGGTTCTCTGATTTGAGCTCACTTTTTTAATTTGTATACAATATTTTAGACGGATGTGCATGCACTAAAGGAAAAGTTCAAAAAATTTCAGAGAAGGTCAAGGAACAAGTGCCTGCTTGTGATGAAGGAGCGTGGGATGAAGCTACAAGCTGCAATGGAAGCTACAAGCTACAAGCTGCATTGGAGAAGCGCCTTCTCAAAATCGAAGAAAAAAAATGAAACTAAGGAAGCAGCATCGGGACACATATGCCATATATACTCGTGGCGCCACCACCATTGGAGTATGTTGAAGCATTCAAGAAGAAGGGCAGCTTGGCGAAGCGGTTTCTGAAATCTAAAACAAAGAACAATTAAATGATGTCTGCCATGGTTAAAAGCGAAGTTTAGAAGTAGTGTTATCAAGTGTTAAGTGGGTTGTAAATGAAGCAGTGTGGTTGATGCTTATGAATGGTCTATGTTTTGTATCTCATGGATGGTTGATGGGTGATTTCTGAAACTTTTAGTTCATCATGGTAGCTCTTGTTCTATGAAACGTATGTCCTGACGTTATGTTAAATGGTCTTGCAGGGTTAACAGTTTATATCACGTGTACGTTTTCAATCATAAGTCTGGGCAATGGTCTGTCCTTGTATCAGTGGCTGCGTGAACCAGACCGTCCTTATTTTAGCAGTACCATGCTCCAGAGTATACGAATCAATTTTCTGGCTATCTTAACCCAAGAGCCTTTGAACCAGGAAAAAAATTGCAAGACGCAGCATCGGAAAATGAGTCCAAAATACAGGAGATGAACAACCAGAAAGGGCCTCACTACGGGAAAGCCCACGTTTGCCGAGTGTCACAGGCACTCGGCAAAGGCCGATATACACTCGGCAAAGACTTTGCCGAGTGTCACACTCGGCAAAGGGGTTACGGCATATCTCGTGTCGGCAAACAGGCAAACGGCTACAGACGGCCGCGAACGGCCGGTGGCGTGCGCGGCGGCTAACGAGCACGTGCGCCTTCTTTGCCGAGTGTCTCTGACCTGACACTCGGCAAAGGTGCTCTTTGCCGAGTGTCGCTGGCCTGACACTCGGCAAAACACCTCTTTGCCGAGTGTCCCCTCTATGCCGAGTGCCTTGCCAAGGGCACTCGGCAAAGTCTTTCTTTGCCGAGTGCCCGACAGAATACACTCGGCAAAGGGCTGGACACTCGGCATACGTCGGGTTTCCCGTAGTGCAGGGCCTATGCCCAACCAAAAGTATGGGAGGCATGTAAAATTAAAGGCCCCCAATGTAACATTTCTAGAGGCTCTCTCATGTAGCACACTAGCAAATGTCATCTTTGTCTGTCCACACTAGCACAAAAAGAAAAGTCCAAGGCCATCCATGAAAACGATAGTATTTCTTCCTACTATCAAAGTTCAAACGATAAAACTCCACACACTTCTGGTAATTTTAAAGCCAAATAAGTAAGAGCACACAAATTCATAATACTTCCGAATTAAACAGTTTGGGAGCACACTTTATTGGTGTATTTGTAGAACAAATGCTGGACTAAGAGCCATTCCAACAACAGCCTCTAAAATAAGGCTCTCTAAATACTAAATGTGGGCTTTCTCTATTTTTCAAGAGCCTCAGCTCAAAACTTGTTCCAAATTTGCAGATAAAGATCAAGAGCGACGCTGGGAGGTGTGGTTGTCGGCCTTCGTGCCGTATCCTTGTGT
The DNA here is from genome assembly GCA_900205405.1 of Echinochloa crus-galli. Classification (NCBI taxonomy): domain Eukaryota; kingdom Viridiplantae; phylum Streptophyta; class Magnoliopsida; order Poales; family Poaceae; genus Echinochloa; species Echinochloa crus-galli. Next base: position 712,868 of record OAMR01000333.1, on the reverse strand, counting down.
ATGTGGTTGTCGGCCTTCGTGCCGTATCCTTGTGTATGTGGTTGTCGGCCTTCGTGCCGTATCCTTGTGTATGTGGTTGTCGGCCTTCGTGCCGTATCCTTGTGTATGTGGTTGTCGGCCTTCGTGCCGTATCCTTGTGTATGTGGTTGTCGGCCTTCGTGCCGTATCCTTGTGTATGTGGTTGTCGGCCTTCGTGCCGTATCCTTGTGTATGTGGTTGTCGGCCTTCGTGCCGTATCCTTGTGTATGTGGTTGTCGGCCTTCGTGCCGTATCCTTGTGTATGTGGTTGTCGGCCTTCGTGCCGTATCCTTGTGTATGTGGTTGTCGGCCTTCGTGCCGTATCCTTGTGTATGTGGTTGTCGGCCTTCGTGCCGTATCCTTGTGTATGTGGTTGTCGGCCTTCGTGCCGTATCCTTGTGTATGTGGTTGTCGGCCTTCGTGCCGTATCCTTGTGTATGTGGTTGTCGGCCTTCGTGCCGTATCCTTGTGTATGTGGTTGTCGGCCTTCGTGCCGTATCCTTGTGTATGTGGTTGTCGGCCTTCGTGCCGTATCCTTGTGTATGTGGTTGTCGGCCTTCGTGCCGTATCCTTGTGTATGTGGTTGTCGGCCTTCGTGCCGTATCCTTGTGTATGTGGTTGTCGGCCTTCGTGCCGTATCCTTGTGTATGTGGTTGTCGGCCTTCGTGCCGTATCCTTGTGTATGTGGTTGTCGGCCTTCGTGCCGTATCCTTGTGTATGTGGTTGTCGGCCTTCGTGCCGTATCCTTGTGTATGTGGTTGTCGGCCTTCGTGCCGTATCCTTGTGTATGTGGTTGTCGGCCTTCGTGCCGTATCCTTGTGTATGTGGTTGTCGGCCTTCGTGCCGTATCCTTGTGTATGTGGTTGTCGGCCTTCGTGCCGTATCCTTGTGTATGTGGTTGTCGGCCTTCGTGCCGTATCCTTGTGTATGTGGTTGTCGGCCTTCGTGCCGTATCCTTGTGTATGTGGTTGTCGGCCTTCGTGCCGTATCCTTGTGTATGTGGTTGTCGGCCTTCGTGCCGTATCCTTGTGTATGTGGTTGTCGGCCTTCGTGCCGTATCCTTGTGTATGTGGTTGTCGGCCTTCGTGCCGTATCCTTGTGTATGTGGTTGTCGGCCTTCGTGCCGTATCCTTGTGTATGTGGTTGTCGGCCTTCGTGCCGTATCCTTGTGTATGTGGTTGTCGGCCTTCGTGCCGTATCCTTGTGTATGTGGTTGTCGGCCTTCGTGCCGTATCCTTGTGTATGTGGTTGTCGGCCTTCGTGCCGTATCCTTGTGTATGTGGTTGTCGGCCTTCGTGCCGTATCCTTGTGTATGTGGTTGTCGGCCTTCGTGCCGTATCCTTGTGTATGTGGTTGTCGGCCTTCGTGCCGTATCCTTGTGTATGTGGTTGTCGGCCTTCGTGCCGTATCCTTGTGTATGTGGTTGTCGGCCTTCGTGCCGTATCCTTGTGTATGTGGTTGTCGGCCTTCGTGCCGTATCCTTGTGTATGTGGTTGTCGGCCTTCGTGCCGTATCCTTGTGTATGTGGTTGTCGGCCTTCGTGCCGTATCCTTGTGTATGTGGTTGTCGGCCTTCGTGCCGTATCCTTGTGTATGTGGTTGTCGGCCTTCGTGCCGTATCCTTGTGTATGTGGTTGTCGGCCTTCGTGCCGTATCCTTGTGTATGTGGTTGTCGGCCTTCGTGCCGTATCCTTGTGTATGTGGTTGTCGGCCTTCGTGCCGTATCCTTGTGTATGTGGTTGTCGGCCTTCGTGCCGTATCCTTGTGTATGTGGTTGTCGGCCTTCGTGCCGTATCCTTGTGTATGTGGTTGTCGGCCTTCGTGCCGTATCCTTGTGTATGTGGTTGTCGGCCTTCGTGCCGTATCCTTGTGTATGTGGTTGTCGGCCTTCGTGCCGTATCCTTGTGTATGTGGTTGTCGGCCTTCGTGCCGTATCCTTGTGTATGTGGTTGTCGGCCTTCGTGCCGTATCCTTGTGTATGTGGTTGTCGGCCTTCGTGCCGTATCCTTGTGTATGTGGTTGTCGGCCTTCGTGCCGTATCCTTGTGTATGTGGTTGTCGGCCTTCGTGCCGTATCCTTGTGTATGTGGTTGTCGGCCTTCGTGCCGTATCCTTGTGTATGTGGTTGTCGGCCTTCGTGCCGTATCCTTGTGTATGTGGTTGTCGGCCTTCGTGCCGTATCCTTGTGTATGTGGTTGTCGGCCTTCGTGCCGTATCCTTGTGTATGTGGTTGTCGGCCTTCGTGCCGTATCCTTGTGTATGTGGTTGTCGGCCTTCGTGCCGTATCCTTGTGTATGTGGTTGTCGGCCTTCGTGCCGTATCCTTGTGTATGTGGTTGTCGGCCTTCGTGCCGTATCCTTGTGTATGTGGTTGTCGGCCTTCGTGCCGTATCCTTGTGTATGTGGTTGTCGGCCTTCGTGCCGTATCCTTGTGTATGTGGTTGTCGGCCTTCGTGCCGTATCCTTGTGTATGTGGTTGTCGGCCTTCGTGCCGTATCCTTGTGTATGTGGTTGTCGGCCTTCGTGCCGTATCCTTGTGTATGTGGTTGTCGGCCTTCGTGCCGTATCCTTGTGTATGTGGTTGTCGGCCTTCGTGCCGTATCCTTGTGTATGTGGTTGTCGGCCTTCGTGCCGTATCCTTGTGTATGTGGTTGTCGGCCTTCGTGCCGTATCCTTGTGTATGTGGTTGTCGGCCTTCGTGCCGTATCCTTGTGTATGTGGTTGTCGGCCTTCGTGCCGTATCCTTGTGTATGTGGTTGTCGGCCTTCGTGCCGTATCCTTGTGTATGTGGTTGTCGGCCTTCGTGCCGTATCCTTGTGTATGTGGTTGTCGGCCTTCGTGCCGTATCCTTGTGTATGTGGTTGTCGGCCTTCGTGCCGTATCCTTGTGTATGTGGTTGTCGGCCTTCGTGCCGTATCCTTGTGTATGTGGTTGTCGGCCTTCGTGCCGTATCCTTGTGTATGTGGTTGTCGGCCTTCGTGCCGTATCCTTGTGTATGTGGTTGTCGGCCTTCGTGCCGTATCCTTGTGTATGTGGTTGTCGGCCTTCGTGCCGTATCCTTGTGTATGTGGTTGTCGGCCTTCGTGCCGTATCCTTGTGTATGTGGTTGTCGGCCTTCGTGCCGTATCCTTGTGTATGTGGTTGTCGGCCTTCGTGCCGTATCCTTGTGTATGTGGTTGTCGGCCTTCGTGCCGTATCCTTGTGTATGTGGTTGTCGGCCTTCGTGCCGTATCCTTGTGTATGTGGTTGTCGGCCTTCGTGCCGTATCCTTGTGTATGTGGTTGTCGGCCTTCGTGCCGTATCCTTGTGTATGTGGTTGTCGGCCTTCGTGCCGTATCCTTGTGTATGTGGTTGTCGGCCTTCGTGCCGTATCCTTGTGTATGTGGTTGTCGGCCTTCGTGCCGTATCCTTGTGTATGTGGTTGTCGGCCTTCGTGCCGTATCCTTGTGTATGTGGTTGTCGGCCTTCGTGCCGTATCCTTGTGTATGTGGTTGTCGGCCTTCGTGCCGTATCCTTGTGTATGTGGTTGTCGGCCTTCGTGCCGTATCCTTGTGTATGTGGTTGTCGGCCTTCGTGCCGTATCCTTGTGTATGTGGTTGTCGGCCTTCGTGCCGTATCCTTGTGTATGTGGTTGTCGGCCTTCGTGCCGTATCCTTGTGTATGTGGTTGTCGGCCTTCGTGCCGTATCCTTGTGTATGTGGTTGTCGGCCTTCGTGCCGTATCCTTGTGTATGTGGTTGTCGGCCTTCGTGCCGTATCCTTGTGTATGTGGTTGTCGGCCTTCGTGCCGTATCCTTGTGTATGTGGTTGTCGGCCTTCGTGCCGTATCCTTGTGTATGTGGTTGTCGGCCTTCGTGCCGTATCCTTGTGTATGTGGTTGTCGGCCTTCGTGCCGTATCCTTGTGTATGTGGTTGTCGGCCTTCGTGCCGTATCCTTGTGTATGTGGTTGTCGGCCTTCGTGCCGTATCCTTGTGTATGTGGTTGTCGGCCTTCGTGCCGTATCCTTGTGTATGTGGTTGTCGGCCTTCGTGCCGTATCCTTGTGTATGTGGTTGTCGGCCTTCGTGCCGTATCCTTGTGTATGTGGTTGTCGGCCTTCGTGCCGTATCCTTGTGTATGTGGTTGTCGGCCTTCGTGCCGTATCCTTGTGTATGTGGTTGTCGGCCTTCGTGCCGTATCCTTGTGTATGTGGTTGTCGGCCTTCGTGCCGTATCCTTGTGTATGTGGTTGTCGGCCTTCGTGCCGTATCCTTGTGTATGTGGTTGTCGGCCTTCGTGCCGTATCCTTGTGTATGTGGTTGTCGGCCTTCGTGCCGTATCCTTGTGTATGTGGTTGTCGGCCTTCGTGCCGTATCCTTGTGTATGTGGTTGTCGGCCTTCGTGCCGTATCCTTGTGTATGTGGTTGTCGGCCTTCGTGCCGTATCCTTGTGTATGTGGTTGTCGGCCTTCGTGCCGTATCCTTGTGTATGTGGTTGTCGGCCTTCGTGCCGTATCCTTGTGTATGTGGTTGTCGGCCTTCGTGCCGTATCCTTGTGTATGTGGTTGTCGGCCTTCGTGCCGTATCCTTGTGTATGTGGTTGTCGGCCTTCGTGCCGTATCCTTGTGTATGTGGTTGTCGGCCTTCGTGCCGTATCCTTGTGTATGTGGTTGTCGGCCTTCGTGCCGTATCCTTGTGTATGTGGTTGTCGGCCTTCGTGCCGTATCCTTGTGTATGTGGTTGTCGGCCTTCGTGCCGTATCCTTGTGTATGTGGTTGTCGGCCTTCGTGCCGTATCCTTGTGTATGTGGTTGTCGGCCTTCGTGCCGTATCCTTGTGTATGTGGTTGTCGGCCTTCGTGCCGTATCCTTGTGTATGTGGTTGTCGGCCTTCGTGCCGTATCCTTGTGTATGTGGTTGTCGGCCTTCGTGCCGTATCCTTGTGTATGTGGTTGTCGGCCTTCGTGCCGTATCCTTGTGTATGTGGTTGTCGGCCTTCGTGCCGTATCCTTGTGTATGTGGTTGTCGGCCTTCGTGCCGTATCCTTGTGTATGTGGTTGTCGGCCTTCGTGCCGTATCCTTGTGTATGTGGTTGTCGGCCTTCGTGCCGTATCCTTGTGTATGTGGTTGTCGGCCTTCGTGCCGTATCCTTGTGTATGTGGTTGTCGGCCTTCGTGCCGTATCCTTGTGTATGTGGTTGTCGGCCTTCGTGCCGTATCCTTGTGTATGTGGTTGTCGGCCTTCGTGCCGTATCCTTGTGTATGTGGTTGTCGGCCTTCGTGCCGTATCCTTGTGTATGTGGTTGTCGGCCTTCGTGCCGTATCCTTGTGTATGTGGTTGTCGGCCTTCGTGCCGTATCCTTGTGTATGTGGTTGTCGGCCTTCGTGCCGTATCCTTGTGTATGTGGTTGTCGGCCTTCGTGCCGTATCCTTGTGTATGTGGTTGTCGGCCTTCGTGCCGTATCCTTGTGTATGTGGTTGTCGGCCTTCGTGCCGTATCCTTGTGTATGTGGTTGTCGGCCTTCGTGCCGTATCCTTGTGTATGTGGTTGTCGGCCTTCGTGCCGTATCCTTGTGTATGTGGTTGTCGGCCTTCGTGCCGTATCCTTGTGTATGTGGTTGTCGGCCTTCGTGCCGTATCCTTGTGTATGTGGTTGTCGGCCTTCGTGCCGTATCCTTGTGTATGTGGTTGTCGGCCTTCGTGCCGTATCCTTGTGTATGTGGTTGTCGGCCTTCGTGCCGTATCCTTGTGTATGTGGTTGTCGGCCTTCGTGCCGTATCCTTGTGTATGTGGTTGTCGGCCTTCGTGCCGTATCCTTGTGTATGTGGTTGTCGGCCTTCGTGCCGTATCCTTGTGTATGTGGTTGTCGGCCTTCGTGCCGTATCCTTGTGTATGTGGTTGTCGGCCTTCGTGCCGTATCCTTGTGTATGTGGTTGTCGGCCTTCGTGCCGTATCCTTGTGTATGTGGTTGTCGGCCTTCGTGCCGTATCCTTGTGTATGTGGTTGTCGGCCTTCGTGCCGTATCCTTGTGTATGTGGTTGTCGGCCTTCGTGCCGTATCCTTGTGTATGTGGTTGTCGGCCTTCGTGCCGTATCCTTGTGTATGTGGTTGTCGGCCTTCGTGCCGTATCCTTGTGTATGTGGTTGTCGGCCTTCGTGCCGTATCCTTGTGTATGTGGTTGTCGGCCTTCGTGCCGTATCCTTGTGTATGTGGTTGTCGGCCTTCGTGCCGTATCCTTGTGTATGTGGTTGTCGGCCTTCGTGCCGTATCCTTGTGTATGTGGTTGTCGGCCTTCGTGCCGTATCCTTGTGTATGTGGTTGTCGGCCTTCGTGCCGTATCCTTGTGTATGTGGTTGTCGGCCTTCGTGCCGTATCCTTGTGTATGTGGTTGTCGGCCTTCGTGCCGTATCCTTGTGTATGTGGTTGTCGGCCTTCGTGCCGTATCCTTGTGTATGTGGTTGTCGGCCTTCGTGCCGTATCCTTGTGTATGTGGTTGTCGGCCTTCGTGCCGTATCCTTGTGTATGTGGTTGTCGGCCTTCGTGCCGTATCCTTGTGTATGTGGTTGTCGGCCTTCGTGCCGTATCCTTGTGTATGTGGTTGTCGGCCTTCGTGCCGTATCCTTGTGTATGTGGTTGTCGGCCTTCGTGCCGTATCCTTGTGTATGTGGTTGTCGGCCTTCGTGCCGTATCCTTGTGTATGTGGTTGTCGGCCTTCGTGCCGTATCCTTGTGTATGTGGTTGTCGGCCTTCGTGCCGTATCCTTGTGTATGTGGTTGTCGGCCTTCGTGCCGTATCCTTGTGTATGTGGTTGTCGGCCTTCGTGCCGTATCCTTGTGTATGTGGTTGTCGGCCTTCGTGCCGTATCCTTGTGTATGTGGTTGTCGGCCTTCGTGCCGTATCCTTGTGTATGTGGTTGTCGGCCTTCGTGCCGTATCCTTGTGTATGTGGTTGTCGGCCTTCGTGCCGTATCCTTGTGTATGTGGTTGTCGGCCTTCGTGCCGTATCCTTGTGTATGTGGTTGTCGGCCTTCGTGCCGTATCCTTGTGTATGTGGTTGTCGGCCTTCGTGCCGTATCCTTGTGTATGTGGTTGTCGGCCTTCGTGCCGTATCCTTGTGTATGTGGTTGTCGGCCTTCGTGCCGTATCCTTGTGTATGTGGTTGTCGGCCTTCGTGCCGTATCCTTGTGTATGTGGTTGTCGGCCTTCGTGCCGTATCCTTGTGTATGTGGTTGTCGGCCTTCGTGCCGTATCCTTGTGTATGTGGTTGTCGGCCTTCGTGCCGTATCCTTGTGTATGTGGTTGTCGGCCTTCGTGCCGTATCCTTGTGTATGTGGTTGTCGGCCTTCGTGCCGTATCCTTGTGTATGTGGTTGTCGGCCTTCGTGCCGTATCCTTGTGTATGTGGTTGTCGGCCTTCGTGCCGTATCCTTGTGTATGTGGTTGTCGGCCTTCGTGCCGTATCCTTGTGTATGTGGTTGTCGGCCTTCGTGCCGTATCCTTGTGTATGTGGTTGTCGGCCTTCGTGCCGTATCCTTGTGTATGTGGTTGTCGGCCTTCGTGCCGTATCCTTGTGTATGTGGTTGTCGGCCTTCGTGCCGTATCCTTGTGTATGTGGTTGTCGGCCTTCGTGCCGTATCCTTGTGTATGTGGTTGTCGGCCTTCGTGCCGTATCCTTGTGTATGTGGTTGTCGGCCTTCGTGCCGTATCCTTGTGTATGTGGTTGTCGGCCTTCGTGCCGTATCCTTGTGTATGTGGTTGTCGGCCTTCGTGCCGTATCCTTGTGTATGTGGTTGTCGGCCTTCGTGCCGTATCCTTGTGTATGTGGTTGTCGGCCTTCGTGCCGTATCCTTGTGTATGTGGTTGTCGGCCTTCGTGCCGTATCCTTGTGTATGTGGTTGTCGGCCTTCGTGCCGTATCCTTGTGTATGTGGTTGTCGGCCTTCGTGCCGTATCCTTGTGTATGTGGTTGTCGGCCTTCGTGCCGTATCCTTGTGTATGTGGTTGTCGGCCTTCGTGCCGTATCCTTGTGTATGTGGTTGTCGGCCTTCGTGCCGTATCCTTGTGTATGTGGTTGTCGGCCTTCGTGCCGTATCCTTGTGTATGTGGTTGTCGGCCTTCGTGCCGTATCCTTGTGTATGTGGTTGTCGGCCTTCGTGCCGTATCCTTGTGTATGTGGTTGTCGGCCTTCGTGCCGTATCCTTGTGTATGTGGTTGTCGGCCTTCGTGCCGTATCCTTGTGTATGTGGTTGTCGGCCTTCGTGCCGTATCCTTGTGTATGTGGTTGTCGGCCTTCGTGCCGTATCCTTGTGTATGTGGTTGTCGGCCTTCGTGCCGTATCCTTGTGTATGTGGTTGTCGGCCTTCGTGCCGTATCCTTGTGTATGTGGTTGTCGGCCTTCGTGCCGTATCCTTGTGTATGTGGTTGTCGGCCTTCGTGCCGTATCCTTGTGTATGTGGTTGTCGGCCTTCGTGCCGTATCCTTGTGTATGTGGTTGTCGGCCTTCGTGCCGTATCCTTGTGTATGTGGTTGTCGGCCTTCGTGCCGTATCCTTGTGTATGTGGTTGTCGGCCTTCGTGCCGTATCCTTGTGTATGTGGTTGTCGGCCTTCGTGCCGTATCCTTGTGTATGTGGTTGTCGGCCTTCGTGCCGTATCCTTGTGTATGTGGTTGTCGGCCTTCGTGCCGTATCCTTGTGTATGTGGTTGTCGGCCTTCGTGCCGTATCCTTGTGTATGTGGTTGTCGGCCTTCGTGCCGTATCCTTGTGTATGTGGTTGTCGGCCTTCGTGCCGTATCCTTGTGTATGTGGTTGTCGGCCTTCGTGCCGTATCCTTGTGTATGTGGTTGTCGGCCTTCGTGCCGTATCCTTGTGTATGTGGTTGTCGGCCTTCGTGCCGTATCCTTGTGTATGTGGTTGTCGGCCTTCGTGCCGTATCCTTGTGTATGTGGTTGTCGGCCTTCGTGCCGTATCCTTGTGTATGTGGTTGTCGGCCTTCGTGCCGTATCCTTGTGTATGTGGTTGTCGGCCTTCGTGCCGTATCCTTGTGTATGTGGTTGTCGGCCTTCGTGCCGTATCCTTGTGTATGTGGTTGTCGGCCTTCGTGCCGTATCCTTGTGTATGTGGTTGTCGGCCTTCGTGCCGTATCCTTGTGTATGTGGTTGTCGGCCTTCGTGCCGTATCCTTGTGTATGTGGTTGTCGGCCTTCGTGCCGTATCCTTGTGTATGTGGTTGTCGGCCTTCGTGCCGTATCCTTGTGTATGTGGTTGTCGGCCTTCGTGCCGTATCCTTGTGTATGTGGTTGTCGGCCTTCGTGCCGTATCCTTGTGTATGTGGTTGTCGGCCTTCGTGCCGTATCCTTGTGTATGTGGTTGTCGGCCTTCGTGCCGTATCCTTGTGTATGTGGTTGTCGGCCTTCGTGCCGTATCCTTGTGTATGTGGTTGTCGGCCTTCGTGCCGTATCCTTGTGTATGTGGTTGTCGGCCTTCGTGCCGTATCCTTGTGTATGTGGTTGTCGGCCTTCGTGCCGTATCCTTGTGTATGTGGTTGTCGGCCTTCGTGCCGTATCCTTGTGTATGTGGTTGTCGGCCTTCGTGCCGTATCCTTGTGTATGTGGTTGTCGGCCTTCGTGCCGTATCCTTGTGTATGTGGTTGTCGGCCTTCGTGCCGTATCCTTGTGTATGTGGTTGTCGGCCTTCGTGCCGTATCCTTGTGTATGTGGTTGTCGGCCTTCGTGCCGTATCCTTGTGTATGTGGTTGTCGGCCTTCGTGCCGTATCCTTGTGTATGTGGTTGTCGGCCTTCGTGCCGTATCCTTGTGTATGTGGTTGTCGGCCTTCGTGCCGTATCCTTGTGTATGTGGTTGTCGGCCTTCGTGCCGTATCCTTGTGTATGTGGTTGTCGGCCTTCGTGCCGTATCCTTGTGTATGTGGTTGTCGGCCTTCGTGCCGTATCCTTGTGTATGTGGTTGTCGGCCTTCGTGCCGTATCCTTGTGTATGTGGTTGTCGGCCTTCGTGCCGTATCCTTGTGTATGTGGTTGTCGGCCTTCGTGCCGTATCCTTGTGTATGTGGTTGTCGGCCTTCGTGCCGTATCCTTGTGTATGTGGTTGTCGGCCTTCGTGCCGTATCCTTGTGTATGTGGTTGTCGGCCTTCGTGCCGTATCCTTGTGTATGTGGTTGTCGGCCTTCGTGCCGTATCCTTGTGTATGTGGTTGTCGGCCTTCGTGCCGTATCCTTGTGTATGTGGTTGTCGGCCTTCGTGCCGTATCCTTGTGTATGTGGTTGTCGGCCTTCGTGCCGTATCCTTGTGTATGTGGTTGTCGGCCTTCGTGCCGTATCCTTGTGTATGTGGTTGTCGGCCTTCGTGCCGTATCCTTGTGTATGTGGTTGTCGGCCTTCGTGCCGTATCCTTGTGTATGTGGTTGTCGGCCTTCGTGCCGTATCCTTGTGTATGTGGTTGTCGGCCTTCGTGCCGTATCCTTGTGTATGTGGTTGTCGGCCTTCGTGCCGTATCCTTGTGTATGTGGTTGTCGGCCTTCGTGCCGTATCCTTGTGTATGTGGTTGTCGGCCTTCGTGCCGTATCCTTGTGTATGTGGTTGTCGGCCTTCGTGCCGTATCCTTGTGTATGTGGTTGTCGGCCTTCGTGCCGTATCCTTGTGTATGTGGTTGTCGGCCTTCGTGCCGTATCCTTGTGTATGTGGTTGTCGGCCTTCGTGCCGTATCCTTGTGTATGTGGTTGTCGGCCTTCGTGCCGTATCCTTGTGTATGTGGTTGTCGGCCTTCGTGCCGTATCCTTGTGTATGTGGTTGTCGGCCTTCGTGCCGTATCCTTGTGTATGTGGTTGTCGGCCTTCGTGCCGTATCCTTGTGTATGTGGTTGTCGGCCTTCGTGCCGTATCCTTGTGTATGTGGTTGTCGGCCTTCGTGCCGTATCCTTGTGTATGTGGTTGTCGGCCTTCGTGCCGTATCCTTGTGTATGTGGTTGTCGGCCTTCGTGCCGTATCCTTGTGTATGTGGTTGTCGGCCTTCGTGCCGTATCCTTGTGTATGTGGTTGTCGGCCTTCGTGCCGTATCCTTGTGTATGTGGTTGTCGGCCTTCGTGCCGTATCCTTGTGTATGTGGTTGTCGGCCTTCGTGCCGTATCCTTGTGTATGTGGTTGTCGGCCTTCGTGCCGTATCCTTGTGTATGTGGTTGTCGGCCTTCGTGCCGTATCCTTGTGTATGTGGTTGTCGGCCTTCGTGCCGTATCCTTGTGTATGTGGTTGTCGGCCTTCGTGCCGTATCCTTGTGTATGTGGTTGTCGGCCTTCGTGCCGTATCCTTGTGTATGTGGTTGTCGGCCTTCGTGCCGTATCCTTGTGTATGTGGTTGTCGGCCTTCGTGCCGTATCCTTGTGTATGTGGTTGTCGGCCTTCGTGCCGTATCCTTGTGTATGTGGTTGTCGGCCTTCGTGCCGTATCCTTGTGTATGTGGTTGTCGGCCTTCGTGCCGTATCCTTGTGTATGTGGTTGTCGGCCTTCGTGCCGTATCCTTGTGTATGTGGTTGTCGGCCTTCGTGCCGTATCCTTGTGTATGTGGTTGTCGGCCTTCGTGCCGTATCCTTGTGTATGTGGTTGTCGGCCTTCGTGCCGTATCCTTGTGTATGTGGTTGTCGGCCTTCGTGCCGTATCCTTGTGTATGTGGTTGTCGGCCTTCGTGCCGTATCCTTGTGTATGTGGTTGTCGGCCTTCGTGCCGTATCCTTGTGTATGTGGTTGTCGGCCTTCGTGCCGTATCCTTGTGTATGTGGTTGTCGGCCTTCGTGCCGTATCCTTGTGTATGTGGTTGTCGGCCTTCGTGCCGTATCCTTGTGTATGTGGTTGTCGGCCTTCGTGCCGTATCCTTGTGTATGTGGTTGTCGGCCTTCGTGCCGTATCCTTGTGTATGTGGTTGTCGGCCTTCGTGCCGTATCCTTGTGTATGTGGTTGTCGGCCTTCGTGCCGTATCCTTGTGTATGTGGTTGTCGGCCTTCGTGCCGTATCCTTGTGTATGTGGTTGTCGGCCTTCGTGCCGTATCCTTGTGTATGTGGTTGTCGGCCTTCGTGCCGTATCCTTGTGTATGTGGTTGTCGGCCTTCGTGCCGTATCCTTGTGTATGTGGTTGTCGGCCTTCGTGCCGTATCCTTGTGTATGTGGTTGTCGGCCTTCGTGCCGTATCCTTGTGTATGTGGTTGTCGGCCTTCGTGCCGTATCCTTGTGTATGTGGTTGTCGGCCTTCGTGCCGTATCCTTGTGTATGTGGTTGTCGGCCTTCGTGCCGTATCCTTGTGTATGTGGTTGTCGGCCTTCGTGCCGTATCCTTGTGTATGTGGTTGTCGGCCTTCGTGCCGTGTCTTTTTGCAGGATTGGGTTTCAGAAACCTCCCCGTGCAGGGGAGGTGCTGCCGAAATTTTTATTTGACAAAATTTTATTTTTTCAGGGAGAGACCTGGGCCGCCCTCGCCGCTGCCGTCCTCTTCCCCGGCCGCCCGGAGCCGCCGCCGTCCTCTTCCCTCGCCGCCGCCGTCCTCTTCCCCGCCGCCGTCTGCACCGACACGAGCGTCACCGACTCGCCCGCCGTCGAGCCCGTAGGTGAGCACATGCGAAACCATACGCCCTCAGTGTTTAATTCGTAGATTCATATTTAAGTTGTGTCACGTAACCTAGTTAGGCATCTCCCGTTCGAAAGAGATACGGTTGTGAATATGTGAATCTTTGCATATGTCTAACCGTATCTGTTTCGAATTGTCCACGTTTTTGGACAGCTCGAGGATGTGTAGATGGGTAGTTTCCATGCTCTACTCGTATCCAAGACGGAATTTCGGCAGCACCTCCCCGCTGTTCTCCAAATACACGTCCAATTACGGAGATTGTGTATTCGGAGAACAACAGGGAGATGATGCCGAAACTCAGCCTCGGTACGAGTAGAGCATGGAAACTACGTACCCATCTACACATCCTCGAGCTGTCCAGAAACGTGGACAATTCGAAACAGATACGGTTAGACATATGCAAAGATTCACATATTCACAACCGTATCTCTTTCGAACGGGAGACGTCTAACTAGGTTACGTGACATAGTTGTGCACAATCTTGGCCTGCTGTATTTAACTGTACGGTATGAAGGCGGTACAGATAAATACAAGAGACGAAGAAGGTACACAACTTAAATATGAATCTACGAATTAAATACCGAGGGCGTATGGTTTTGCATGTGCTCACCTACGGGCTCGACGGCGGGCGAGTCGGTGACGCTCGTGTCGGTGCAGACGGCGGGGAACGACGTGCGGCGTCGGGGTCCAAGTCGAAGACGGTGCAACCTCTCCCTGAAATAAAAACAAATTTTTGTCAAATAAAAAATTCGGCAGCACCTCCCCTACACGGGGAGGTTTCTGAAACCACACATCCTGCAAAAAAACATGGCACGAAGGCCGACAACCACATACACAAGGATATCCACGGCATGAAGGCCGACAACCACATACACAAGGATATCCACGGCATGAAGGCCGACAACCACATACACAAGGATATCCACGGCATGAAGGCCGACAACCACATACACAAGGATATCCACGGCATGAAGGCCGACAACCACATACACAAGGATATCCACGGCATGAAGGCCGACAACCACATACACAAGGATATCCACGGCATGAAGGCCGACAACCACATACACAAGGATATCCACGGCATGAAGGCCGACAACCACATACACAAGGATATCCACGGCATGAAGGCCGACAACCACATACACAAGAGGCCGACCACGTACAAATGAGGTGAAACTATACAATCTTATCAATGAATCAGAACCTATCAATGCATTTTGTCACATACATTTTGCTAACTATGCTAACTATGCTTTCAAGCCAAATAGCCAAATAGCTACAACATACATTTTGGGAATTAAGACAATGTAACAATGGATAGACGATGGGGAGGGGGAAAGGGCACCTGGAAGAGGCACGCGGCAACCGTGACGGCGAGGAAGGGGATGACGCGCGGCGAGGAAGGGGATGACGCAAGGCGTGGACAGGGCCTAACGGTGGGGCGTGGTGAAGCGGCGTGCGTAGGGGCCCTTCTTGGCCGGTCGGCGGGGCGGCGTCGACAGGTGGGCCACGACGTCGGGGTCGGGCGGCGGCAGCGGCGGGCGGGTCGGCTGGCGTCCGGTCGGCGGGGCGGCGTCCGGGTAGGTGGGCCTACACGGCGGCCGGGCGGCCGGGGCGGAGCTCCCGCGCAGTGATAGCAAGGGCTTCAAGTCTTGATCTTCGATCTTCACTTCTTCTCCACATGTATCCTTGAGCGAAGCGACAGAACCCTCCAATCCGAACACTTGATGCAATCGCAAAAGTTAACCTGAAAGCTCAAGAACTATCCCCAAGGAATGGGACAGGTCCACGTCACCATCCATGTATGCAGAAAGGTTTAAGAGTGGCCTATTCTAGTATAACAAATAATTAAGTTGTGGTTTCCTATGCAACAACAACAACAGTTTGTAACAGATCCTCCATCCAAGACTATCTCTTAACACAGCGGGATGATCCCACCACATTGGCGTCCCATTCCAACCTCACGACCTCCACCTCTCGAGTCGAAGGTCAGCTCCCAACCTTTCCATCTCAACGGCCAATGCCGGATCCTACCCTGCACTAGTAGCTCTCAATCAGTTTTAAAAAGAGGAAGGTAGAGTATCCCAAAACTCTAATCAGTGCAATAGAACGCAGGGGTGTCTATGACCGAGGACGCGGCTATACGTATAGTTTTAACTCTGCGGAGTGTGTACACCTGGACCTACCCGAGCTGCGAGATAGTGTACGGCCATCTCGAGACGCAACCCACAATCACAACACTCTAACCAGAACGGTACCATCCTGTATCCCCGGGCTTGGGAATCATCCGACAAGCCAAATGACCCGGGGCTGTGAATCTCTAGCCTGGCCAAAAGTGGCATTGAGAGTCTCGGAAACAATGGCTAAAAGAAGCCGGGCTCTGAGCACCTTCGTGTAACATCAAGACCAATCCTAACACACTGCTCCGACAGGTCTGGTACCGCCTAGTTAGGGAATGGATGGAACCCCTCCCATAGAGGTAAGTGATGTGCACGTTTAACAAATTCCCATGAAGCATATTTCCACCAATGTATCCTAGACCAGAGCAAGCAAGTCCCCAAATGCATATCCACCGAGTGGTCCGCCATCGACACCCATTACATGTGTCACCCTACTCCTGACACTCGGCAAAACACCTCTTTGCCGAGTGTCCCGTGTATGCCGAGTGTCTTGCCAATGGCACTCGGCAAAGGCTTTCTTTGCCGAGTGCCCGACAGAATACACTCGGCAAAGGGCTGGACACTCGGCATACGTCGGGTTTCCCGTAGTGCCTGTTTGGATCGACTAACACTAAGGGACTAAAACTAGTCTCTTAGAGACTAAACTTGCTGTTTAGATTCCTAGACTAAAAGGAAGTAAAGTTGATTTAATGGATTGCACAAAGTCTATTTTACCCCTGAAAGTGGGCCGGTGCGGGGTGGGTGGAGGGGGGAGGGGCATCCTGTGAAAGTGCTCACTTTAGTCCCTATTAGCTCCTCCTTTGAAGCTTATGGGGCTAAAGGTTTTAGTCCCAAGGGTTTGGAACTTTAGTCCCTTTTGGGACTGAATTTAGTCCCTTTTAGTTCTAGTCCTTGGACCAAACAGGCCCTAATTTGTCTCAGTTTATATGTCAGCTCAAGATTACATTTCAGTAGAGCTAAGCCACATATGTTCAAACCAACAAATTTCTCTATCTCCATATTTCTGCGGTTTTCAGTTCCCAAACTTTCTCTATCCAAACTTCACTATTCACCTATCACATCAAAATGTCGGTACATGCATGGAGCATTAAATGTGGATAAATAAAACAACTAATTGCATAGTTTTGATGTACATGACGAGATGAATCTTTTGAGCCTAGTTAGGTCATGGTAAGACAATAATTACCACAAACAAACGAAAAGTGCTACAGTACGCTGCAGTGTCCGATGTGATCTTTTTCGTCACTTTTGATGGAAACTAAACACACCCTACATTGCCAAGCAGCAAACGGACATTTATTCATAGCAGGAACCACCAACATTTAGGCCTTGTTTAGTTCCCGAATCGGGTGGTGCCGATTCGGGACTGACAACACTGTTGCACAAATAAATGCGAACTATAGCATTTCGTTTGTACGTGTAAAAAATTATCCAAAAATTAATTAATTAGGCTCAAAATGTTCGTCTCGTAGAGTACAACAAAACTGTGTAATTAGTTTTCGATTTTATCTACATTTAGTAGTCCATACATGCTATGACATTTTGATGTGATGGAAATCTTTTTTTTGTATAGTAAACATTGGGGGTAGAATTTGGGATCTAAACAGGGCCTTATTCTTCCTTTGCTAGCCGGCTGCAGAAGTCCATGTCATCTTTTATGTCTTGCGAGCAGGATAGATCTAGTACAACATGCAGCTATTGTTACTGTCCACTACCTGAAAGAATAAAAAACTAGTTTAAGAACTTCTAGAACTATGGGCCTTCGTTTGATTCAAAATCTGAAGAATAGCTTTGCTGGTTGATCAGGCATATCAATATATTTGGCTCAATAGTCTACTACAGGTGTTCAGAAAATATTTATATAATAACTAGCGACAATAATTATCTGGGATTCATAGTGACAAGTTCAGAGGTAGGCGACAATAATTACAAGACTATTACCTAGTCTCAAAAAATAGTGGATGCAGGAATGTTATGCTACTTTTAAGGAACTAGGCAACATTTATCAAATAGAAACATATATGGCATTTTTATTTTCAGGCTTGTAGTATCTACCAATTTTGAAACAGTCTGCATCGAAATAAAACAATTTTGGAACAGTCTGCATCAAAATAAAACGATTGTCATGTGTTAACATCGAAAGATTCATACGTCCGCTTGATCAGAAGTTCAGAACAAGTGCCAAGCTGTCCAAACTGGTTTCATCTAAACGAATAGACATCACCGTCTACAAACGTACAAATAGTGTGCCACTCACCGTGGTGTTCTTTGACGAGAACTTGACCTGCTGGCCGGCGGATCGGCGAGTTCCTCCACGAGATACAGATGCGAGAAGACAACCGCTTGAGAGATATGCTTTTTCGTTTCTGTTCGGTTGCAATTAGATCACTAAACAGACTAAATTACCCTTGATTACAAAGGAACCGGCTGATAAAATTATTAGAGAAATCAATGGCTCACCTAATTTTTCGGACGGGGAACCAGCCGGTTCCGTCCAAGCACCGGAACAAACCTCATTACATAAATCCTGTGCAGAAATGTCTGCCGTAGAATGTGCACACACATGCAACACGGAGTAATAGTTGCTATCTACGAATGGAATGCATCAGCATATTTGCAACAATATGTTTGCGGTAGCATCACAAAGATTCAGTATACAGCCTCTACCAAGGAGACCAAAGGGAATGGTGGTCACAACCCCTCTGTCACCATTATGGTTGAAATGCTGGTGCAGCTATAGCAGAAGCAGCACTGGGTCATGGTTGCACTTGCTACACAGACGAATCCCACGTACGCAGACTTGGTGTTTTTTGAACGCAAGAATGCTTTCCTGCCAGAATCCCCGCCCACATGGTCCACTTGGCAAAAATCGATGGAGCTAGCCAAGGTGAATCTTGGGAAGGATTGTTGCCAGCAAATTTGAGTCAATTTTGTGGCGAAGCTAGCATTGTGTCTGGACCGAACAATCATGCAATGGGTCAGATGAAACCTCGCGAGAAAAAAATTCGCAAACCCCGCCTGGCCCATCGGAAGCCTCGCGAAGCGTTACAATCCGGTCCACGCGCCTGAAAAAAAATCTCCCTTTGCAAACCTCCGAGAACCATCGACGAGCGTCGGTGCTCCGCCTCCTGAAAAAAAAGCGCCGCCACTCCGCTTCGCCAACTCCTCCTCCGCCCGGCCGTCGCCCAGCGGCCAGCGGCTAGCACCGTGGTTGTTGCCGCCTCCCCTTCGAACTGCGCCGCTACCCAACTGCCTCTCCCTCCATGATGTCCTGTCATCTCTCTCCGGCCGTCCGTGGCCACGGCACAGGTGGAGCCGACCGGCGAGTCCATTCAAGGGCTCACCGTGCGTCACCGGTGGAATCACTGCCTCCACGTCCCTGTGCCTCTCCGGACCGGCTAGACCACACTCCACGGCCGGATCTGGTACCACGCTGCAGTGGTCTTTTAGAGCCCCCAATGCCTCTCCTTCAAGACCAACGCCTCCCACCCTGGAGCGGAGCAGCCGCTCCCTACACGGACGATGGCGCATCGCGTGGGGGCTGCAGGCACTCGGCCGGGCGGCGGTTGCAGATGCGAGCGATGGGCGGACGCAACGGCTGTGCGCTGCGGCAAGCGATGGGCGGAGCGAGGCGGCCGGACACAGCGGCGGTCGGCGGTGAGTGACGGGCGGACGTGCCGGCGGAAGTTGAGCGGCAGCAGGACGTCGAGTAGAGGTGCAGCAGCAGGCGCGCGGCAGCAGTGCACATCGTCAGAGGTGAGCTTCTCCTCCCGTTGTAGCTTTCTCCCTTGCTCTGTGCTAATATGCAGTCCAAATCGAGTTCCTTCTCTTATTGTTGAGCTCCCCAAACAAGAAAATCCCCAATTGTGATGGCTGTTCTTGGCGTGCTTGGCACTTTGGCAGTGATGTCTGACCCAGACTTGAACAGGACCAGGGCCAGCTCTCTCTCTCTATCTCCTTGTGCGGCTCTTCTTCACCTTGTCTGCTCTGACTGTCGCTGCCCTCCTCGACGATGGTGCGGTTGCTCGGACGGCGGAGGAGGCAGCAGCATGTGGTCAACGACGGGCTCAAGCAGTCCGGCTGGACAGCGCGAGCAGACGGCCGCGGCGAGCAGGCGTGAAGCGACGACGGCAACGTCCGGCAGCGCACAGCGGCGGTGATGCGCTGGTCACGGAGCGGAGCTGCGGGCGACCCATCGACAGCGCATTGCGGGCGGAGATGCAGGTGACGCCGGCAGTCCTCAGGTCGCTGCATCGTCTTCTCCTGAAGCTCTGCCATTGGCTTGTGGAGGAGCAATGGTGCGGCACGAGCGACATGCATCAGTTGGTAAGCAATCCTTCTTGTTTTTGTTTTTGTGCAAATCCAGTGCATATGATAGGTTCGAGGAAATGTCTAACTGTCGTTTCATGTTCTGATCTAGGAAGGTAATGATTTACATTAGTATTTCATCTTCAAGGTCCGAGTAAAATTTGATTTTTTTTAAATCATGCTATTTGCCTCCTCATCCTGTGATGTTCTCGACATTTAGGCTAATTTAATTTGTGTCCTGAGATTTTTAGCATAGATCAACTAAGAAATTTGTGTTGTTGTCTTGTGGTTCACAACTCTCCTTTATGATGGTTTTATTTGTGCCCAGGGATTTTTCAGCACAAATTTAGATAGACAGACATCATAACCTCATCATTTGGATAACAGTTTCAGCTTAAGATCAAGGTACGCTGATTTCCCTTTTTTCTGTCACTTTGAATACATGCCAATGTTCCTTGAAACAATCTTTGTGGGATGAGACGGTATGAATAATATCTTTGTTGGCTTTCTGGTTTTATATTGAAATTTGACATATTGTATGAGTAATTCATCACTGCTAGGCCAACCATGTGGAAGCTGGTACTGGTTGTTTGTTTCATGATTGTAAGGGTAGAGGTGCTACCCTTGCAGTCATTCTATTTACTAATGTTTGGTAGTTCAGTTCTTTATAAGAATTGTTTTCGTGAAGTGGTATGTTTGGTGGCTTGAGCGGCCTTTGCTTCAACTATGAAGTGACAAAAGACCAGGTGCCTCCATTGACTCCAAGGACCAACAATACATTTCCATGTTGATTGCACGATGTGTTATTCGTCTCTCTGTTTTTCTGTGGCAACGCTTTTACTCTATGATTCTCCTTAATCCTTATATATAAATATATATATATATATAACTACTCACCTAATTTGATTTTGTAAAGTTCCTGCTTAAATTACAATCATTATTGGATATTTTATTTGGTGACTAATTTAGAATTGTTTCCTCTGCACGATAAATCTCTGTATCTTTCGTTTGTCAAACATCTGAAAGTCCTATTTCTGCTTCTCAGAACCGTCATTAGCATGCAGTATTGGCCATGTTGCCATGCAGAATGGAGAATCTATGAAGAAGCCGCTGTGCAGTGCATTTGGGAAGTAAAAATTGTTCCTTCTTTATGCTGCATCATATTGCTTGATTTTCTTTCGGTCATAACTCATAAGTGCTATATGAACCATTAGCACTTGGATTCATTGGAGCAGAATGGTCATCATTATATATTTTGATATTCTTACTACAATTGGTCTTTTCAGAATTGGTATGTTAGATTTCAAGTGGAGTTTCTATATGCCTTGTCTTTTATTGAACACCATACGTAGATGGAAAGATAACCGGATTGCCAATATGAATAACTATGGTTTGTCCATCCTCTGTTCTATGTGGGCCAGTCAGATGAAGTCTGCTACTTCATCTACATGGTACGTGGAAAATCAGTTTGTCTGCATTCAAAATATAGCACCTGGTAAGTTTGCTTGCTATGAAATAGTGTCATTTCCTAACTTAGTAGTCTGATAACAATTATTCTATTTCGCAGAGTAAGATAAAAAAAGGCGTCATTTGTTGTATTTGCTTAAGAGACACAATTCATTGGCTAATCCTGATAGAGCGGTACCAAGAGAATTGAGAACCCAGTGTTGCTGCCATGGTAGCAATTTAAAACATCGAGGAGATTATACATTTCCGCGTAGCAGCAGAGATAGAGACATGATAATTCAATATTTCTTTCTTTATTTGTTCATGAACCGCATCATAAATGAGGATACAGGTCCAATATTTTACTCCCCTGTTATTTCACTCAGTTGCCTGCCTATAGCATACACTCGATGAACTCCCAGTTTAGCTTACTCTCATACTCCATTTACATTTTGCCTTGCATTGAATTATGCTTAATTAAATAAAAAAAACCTACATGATATTTGAAAGTACACATTAACTAACACCCATGCATCTATATTCACTACGGGTAACCCCGTATATGCCGAGTGCCTAACTCTTTGCCGAGTGTATTTTTTCGGATACTCGACAAACAAGCTCTTTGCCGAGTGTATTGTTTTTGACACTCGGCAAGCAAAAAACACTCGGGAAAGAGCTTGTTTGCCGAGTGTCAAAATAATACACTCGGCAAAGAGCTTGTTTGCCGAGTGTCAAAAAAATACACTCGGCAAAGAGCTTGTTTGCCGAGTGTCAAAAAAATACACTCGGCAAAGAAGCTCTTTGCCGAGTGTATTATAGATGACACTCGGCAATAATTAAGTTTTTTTGTTTCTGAACCGTAAGTGATTTAAATAATAAAATATAAGGAGTAAATAAATTATATGCATATTGTTTAGCGAATGTCAATATAATACACTCGGCAAAGAAGATATTTGCCGAGTGTATTATAGTCGACACTCGGTAAAGAATTAAGTTTTTTCGTTTTTGAACCACAAGTGATTCAAATAATAAAATTGAAATGAGTTTTTCGAGTGCCAAAAAATACACTCGGCAAAGAGCTTCTTTGTCGAGTGTATTATTTTGATACTCGACAAAGATGTGAGTCTGAATGATTTTTAAATTCTATAAGTGATTCAAACAATTGAATACAATAAGGAGAAAAACTATATTCATGCTCTTTGCCGAGTGTAAAGAAAAACACTCGGCAAAGAAAGCTCTTTGCCGAGTGTCAAAAAAAACATTCGGCAAAGAGCTCTTTGCCGAGTGTATTTTCTTTGACACTCGGCAAATATGTGAGTCTGAATGATTTTTAAATTCCAAAAAAGCAAATTAAGTCTAAAAATCATGAGATTTGTCTTGATGTAATGGTACCAAACATAGAGGTTCTGATAAAAAGTTGAGAACATTTCGTACATTTTTTCGTAACGATATTTACAAAATTGAAACATCTAACAAGAAGAATACGTGTGATTGTATACGAGAGAATTAGTAGATGTATTTTTTAAATATAAACTTTTTTATATGATCTCGTATGAGAAAACTGTTTATATAAAAGTTGTACAACTCGATGAAATATAAAACTTTATAGTGCACAACTTTTGTATTTGAGATTATTTAACACCTTAAAATATTATTATAAGTTATCTAATTTGAAATTTAAAATTTTAAACTTTTTAAATGACCTCAAATGTGAATAATTTATATATCAAAGTTGTAGGTCTCGAAAAGACTTAAAAGTCTCTAGTTTACCACTTTTTAATTTGAGATTTTTTAATACTTTAAAATATCTCTATAATGTATCTAATTTGAAATTTTGAATTTTTAAAATTTTCAAATGACCCTACACGCCCGAGCTGTCGTGCCGCCGGCCGCCGGCCGTGCCCTGCCGCTTGCATCGGCCAAGCCGGCCGCCACGCCAGAGCTGCCTGTGCCGCCCAGCCGCCGCCGCCGCCGCGAGCCGCCCGCCACCGGTCGCCTGGACCGCGCGCGCTCCGGCCACGTCGGCTGGCCGCCGCCCTACCGCTCGCCTAGGCCTGGGCCGTTGCGCCCCGGCCGCCCACCGCCTCGCCTCGAGCCCCTGCCGCCTGCCTCCCCGCCGTCGGCCGCCCTGCCGCCCGCCGACCGGGGCCTGCCGTCGCGCTGCGCCTGTGAGAGGGAGAGAGAGAACGGGGAGTGAGAGAGGTAGAACAAAGAGGCCGGTAGTTTATTTGCATGAGAGAGGGAGCAATCCATGTGACCACTCTTGGACCAATGAGAGCCATGATTTCAAGGGTATGGATCGTTGACGTGGCGTTTGTGTTTTCTTAGTGCGCTCGTAACACAATTTTAGATGGCTAAACAACATCAAATCAAAAGTTTGTAAACTACAAACTTCTTCATCTTGGGCGGCGCGGGCGGCTGACTTGGCGCGGCCGGCCGATGCGAGCAGTGCGGGCGAGCGGGAGGGCGCGGCGGCACGGTGGCGCTGCTCGGTGGAATTTTTTTATTTTTCTAGAAAACGTTTGCCGAGTGTCGGGTTTATTTTTTTATTTTCTGCGAAAATATTTGCCGAGTGTCGTTTTTGGCACTCGGCAAAGGCGCTTTGCCGTCACCTGATATGCCAAGTGGTCTTTGCTGAGTGTTACACTCGTCTTTGTCGAGTGCCTCAGGCAAAGTCCCGGTATCCCGTAGTGATTGCACATGTGCAATATACTACAAAAATCAGCATCACTACACTTTGATTTTCATTTCGGTCTTTAAAGTTTCAATTCTGACGTAACAAAATAGTGCTTCACTGCTTACTTTACACTCAAAATTGCAAAATTCTCTGATGGCAACATCTAACCTAAATTAAAGGACACAGGCATAATTGATTATACCAATGCTAACATAAGCATGATCCTTTCTGCTCTGTACAGAAGCTTAAAAAGGTCATGTGAAATTTAGAGAGGATGCAACCGTTGAGATAATTTTTCCAAGTACACGGACAAGGCCTCCCTTTGATCAGCTTGTCTGAATCTAAGCCTTCGTCTGAATTGCTTCAAGATGTAAGCTTCCCCTTCCCACAAGTGTCTCGCTACAGTCATGGGCAGATTTACCTTAAGCTTTCTTATTGTACATATCAAAATATGTATGAAGTGGCAACGTTATGCTAAATTAAAATTATCTCTCATCTCAGATTTTTCTTTTTTGTAGATGTGTATTTTTTTAAATTTTAGTTGGCTTAAAAGATAGCTAACACCATTGTCTTGTTATCTGCAGGTTCAGGATCCACAAGACCACAGTAGAGTGGCTAACCACTGGTATCAAAGGTATTAAGCCATTGATGTTACCTCTCTGTCTAAAAGTTTATTATGTTTAGCAGTTTTAATACCTCTGTCTGTTAGCTGACCGACTCCCATTGCTTGCTGAATGTTTGACATGATGGCAGGGCCAAGCCTCTTGAACCCCTTTTTTCTGAGTATGTATTTGTTTTCCATGGTAAGAGTTGTACTTCAATAACTTTGCGTTAGCAGCTATTGCTACTGAAATTCAGTCTATGGAAATGCCATCTCAGAAACACCACATATTTACTTTCTTCTAAAAAAAAACTTTTAGTCTGCACCCAGTTATTGGAGTTAGGTTACTGTTCTGTATTAAGCTTTGAGGTGCAAATATAGGATGGCCTCATAGGTTTAGCACTAAAGGAACTGTACTACTTGGTACTTGGGTGGTTTCAAAAACCTTTATAAACCAGTTCTGTGATGGCTCTTATATTTATATAATCCATACTATGTTTCAATCTCCCTCTGCTGTCTTCAAAGGAAATATAACCATACAATTTCTTAGTCATCTGATGTTGAATTAGACCTCTATGTTAAGAAAGAACATGCATTCTCATGAAGTTTAGTTATTGATCTCCAAAATTGTAATTCTATTGGTGTTTATCTGGACCTGTCAATGAACTGCACTAGAATTATAATGCATAGCTCTGTTTGACTATAATGTGAGTACATTCCTATTCCTTTTTGTTGAACGTAGTGTAAAACTGAGAATTTTCATTAAATGTATTATATTGGTGGGTGTTTCTTACTGAAGCGTGTCTCATTCTTTGATGATCAGTTCACAGTGTATTTAGTACGTCGCATTTGTTGCAAAATAAACTTGCATCCTACAGAACTTGCACTAATTAACCACACTCTCATGTGCAGTACTTTCACTACCGCACTTTGTCATTACTTACATATGCCAGGGCTCCATCACTTGCTACCATGAAGCTATGGTCATACATGAAGTGTTTTTTACTATGAACTGTTGCCTATAAATTGAGCAGTTCTCTATAAACTCTTGATCTAGGTTGTGTGTTCAAACTAAAATCCTAAGCATTTCTATTTACAATATCATGCTCCTACCTATAGCTGCATGCCATATGCGTCAGGACATTTGTATTATATTATTATTATATCTAAGACAGACTATGTACGATTATACTATGTGACACGGATCAGTATAACCGTCCTGTAATATATTTGTTGCGTGCTTAGTATTCTGATGAGGAATCTTGTAAAATTACCTATGCAATGTATGGTATTATCAGTCTCATGTGTTCTTGTTTTATTACTTGAGTAAAAATAACAAGTGTGGTACCATGGATTAGATAAAGATAAAAAAAGAAAGCTTTTGTCTCTTCGATTATTTCTTCAGATATATCTCCAATATTTTACTCCCCTGTTATTTCACTCATTTGCCTGCCTATAGCATACACTCGATGAACTCCCTGTTTAGCTTACTCATACTCCATTTACATTTTGCCTTGCATTGAATTATCCTTAATTAAATAAAAAAAACCTACATGATATTTGAAAGTACACATTAACTAACACCAATGCATCTATATTGCACATGTGCAATATACTACAAAAATCAGCATCACTACACTTTGATTTTCATTTTGCTCTTTAAAGTTTCAATTCTGACATAACAAAATAGTGCTTCACTACCTACTTTACACTCAAAATTGCAAAATTCTCTGATGGCAACATCTAACCTAAATTAAAGGACACAGGCATAATTGATTATACCAATGCTAACATAAGCATGATCCTTTCTGCTCTGTACAGAAGCTTAAAAAGGTCATGTGAAATTTAGAGAGGATGCAACCATTGAGATAATTTTTCCAAGTACACAGACAAGGCCTCCCTTTGATCAGCTTGTCTGAATCTAAGCCTTCGTCTGAATTGCTTCAAGATGTAAGCTTCCCCTTCCCACAAGTGTCTTGCTACAGTCATGGGCAGATTTACCTTAAACTTTCTTGTTGTACATATCAAAATATGTATGAAGTGGCAACGTTATGCTAAATTAAAATTATCTCTCATCTCAGATTTTTGTTTTTTGTAGATGTGTAATCTTTTAAATTTTAGTTGGCTTAAAAGATAGCTAACACCATTGCATGTCTTGTTATCTGCAGGTTCAGGATCCACAAGACCACAGTAGAGTGGCTAACCACTGGTATCAAAGGTATTAAGCCATTGATGTTACCTCTCTGTCTAAAAGTTTATTATGTTTAGCAGTTTTAATACCTCTGTCTGTTAGCTGACCGACTCCCATTGCTTGCTGAATGTTTGACATGATG
>OAMR01000333.1:660738-682466 GCA_900205405.1 Echinochloa crus-galli | reverse complement strand
TTTTTTACTATGAACTGTTGCCTATAAATTGAGCAGTTCTCTATAAGCTCCTGATCTAGGTTGTGTGTTCAAACTAAAATCCTAAGCATTTCTATTTACAATATCATGCTCCTACCTATAGCTGCACGCCATATGCGTCAGGACATTTGTATTATATTATTATTATTATATCTAAGACAGACAATGTACAATTACTATGTGACACGGATCAGTATAACCGTCCTGTAATATATTTGTTGCGTGCTTAGTATTCTGCTGAGGAATCTTGTGAAATTACCTATGCAAGGTATGGTATTATCAGTCTCATGTTTTATTGTTTTATTACTTGAGTAAAAATAACAAGTGTGGTACCATGGATTAGATAAAAGATCAAAAAAGAAAGCTTTTGTCTCTTCGATTATTTCTTCAGACATATCTTAAAGAAAGGAACAGCTTGTTGTTTGCCGTGTCAGTAATGTCTCGTTCTCATATTTGTAATGTCTTTTTTAAATCACATTCGCGCGCCAATAATCACTAGTCGCTATGATGTCAACAATTGGAAAAAAAACCACCATTAATCTGTTCTCTCAAGAATCTACAGAATCCAACCTCTATATTTGGTAATGCTTAGTTATATATGTTTGGACAACACAATGCTTCTGGTCAATTGATTCTATAGCTATATAAATTAATCATAAACTTTCAAGAAAATCCTACATTAGTCAAAGAAAAAAGATAAACTGGTAGCCATCTATTTACCATGCAGCCAAATTTCATGGGTTGAGATTAAGGGAAATAAAAATTTACTCAAAATTACCCACCATGCCATATATTGATTAGTACATGCCAAATTTGTAGTATAACGTCCAAGACATCTCCACGTATAGTTATATAGGCCCAGCACCTTCTCTTTCCCCCAGCCAAGTGCGCTCAAGTTCGAGTCAGAAGTGGAGTCCGACCTGGGTCCACGTACACAAGCCGAGGTTCCTCGGGACAACCTTGCACCACACCAAGTATAAAAGCTAGCGCCAATCGGTGCTAATGTTGCTGAGGCACTTTAGCACCTGTTGCTGGCTGCAACCGGTTCTAATATCAGAGTATTAGCACCGGTCTTGCCAAGATCCGGTGCTAATTAGCTCCTACATATATCCTTCTTTCCTCCCCTCGCCCGAGACAGCCTGAACGCCTGGAGCTGTGTGTTCATGTTATGCTCGGTGAGAGGGGTGGTGCTGCCAATTTTTTTTCAAAATTTGTGAAGATTTCACTCATCTAAAGGGCACTATAAGATACACACTTTCATTATCTTATATTTTTAATTAGCTTGTATTCTTTTTATGCTTTATAAATAGAGAAATTTGTGAATCAAAATGGCGATAGAGAGCTTGTGTTCATGGGGTGCTTTAAAGCTTTGTTATTTTGTTATGTATTTTGTTCATGGAGAGCTTGTGTTCATGTATGACTTGTGAACACCAACCGGTGCTAAAGGTCCTGCTATCAGCATTGTGCTAGCAGGACATATAGCACCGGTTGGTGTTTGCAACCGGTGCTAAAGGCCCCATTTAGCATTTAGCACCGGGTATCTCAACCGGTGCTAAAGGTTGCACCAGTTGGGAAACCGGTGCTAAAAGGGGTTCCTAACCGGTGCAGATGTGAGTCTGTCCAGTAGTGCACTCTGCACAGATTGTACTCTTTCCCCATAAGCCGTGTTTTTCATCACCACGAGATAGCTACCCTCAAAAGTTAAGGATCTGCTATGAGGCATTTATTATAAAGATTCCCTAATAAGTGTGTTTGTAATATGGTGTCCGTGCTACTGCGTTTTATTTCTCATGGTAACAACGGCAACCCCTCCCCAGTCACCTACTGCTTTAGGATCAAATCCATCTCGGTATCTTTTTGGTTGATTTCTTCAGGGTGCTGTCATTGTATCATCCGCTTCACAATCATATACAACGTAACTCATATCTTTCTAGGAATGGAAGGGATCAGCAAGTTAAGCATGCTCGTTTGTGCCTGATGAGTCGAGACAACCATATTTGAGTTTCATTCTGCTCATTTTACTTCCTAGTTTTTCACGGTCCATGGTGTTTGTGATATATGTGTTTATGCCTTCCTTTACATATTCATAGTAGAAAAACTCACATTCATCTATGTATATTAGTACTGGGCACTAAAGACCCAGTACCAGGTCTAAATTTTAAATCTCAGGAAGCCCTTTTAATACAAGCTCAAAACACCCCCCATTACTAAAAGAGTAAAAGTCACATCAACACATGATATGTACACGGATTAAAATGGCATAGACCTATAAAGCAATGCTTGTCATGAATGCTCGAGAGCAATGTAATGAAGTTTCACGCATGGCGGCCATATACATGAACGCGACTGTCCAGGGGGACCTTAGTTCATCCCTTGTGAACCCTGTCGTATAATCTTTGGCTTTTCATCGGTTGGTATATAAGTTCGCCTTGTGAGCCCTTTACTTGCTCAGGCAGTACATAAGCCTTAGACTTGATTGTGACGTCGATGTGCCTCTAGCATTGAGTAGCATGGAAAAATGTCTGTGGTATGCGCGCATCAAGAAAGAACAAGGAACGAATTACCATTTGCTAGGAACTTGAGGTATCAGCAAACTTGGCAACCTAGTCTACAACAGCATCACAAAGATTCCAGCGGCAGCGTACAAATGTTTGGGCCTGATGAGCATTCGCCACCGTACAAGCACATGGTGATGCACTGGCAAAAGGGCAGGGCAGTATCGAGGAGCTTGGAATTTCCTTTGAGCTTGCAGCGCGGAGGAGCCTGCCGTGCAGACATCATTTTCCAAATGTTCTTGCCTTTTGGTGCCATCACTTCTGGGCGACGACGTGCGGATGGCAACTAGCTAGTTTTCTCGTGGGTCTGCATCTGTGGATGGTGGAGCTATCTCTTGCTGTGCCTTTAACATTTTGCACTAGAGAATCGTTTGCTCTGTGCAGAAATGAGAGATTTTTCGGAGACCCCGTATTATAAATTGTAGTTAAGGCATCATTATACGATCAAAAGGAGAAAACATAAATGATTTATTCTACTATTCAACATATTTGTGTATCTTTACCCAGCAGTATGTTATTGGAGTCACCCTCAGTGAATACATGTAATAGAAATTTTGTTTATCATTATGAATATTTTTTTAAAAATTTCGAATTTTAGGCAAGTTTTGCTAAAAATTTAAAAATCTTAGCCAATTTTTTTGTCTGCCTGCCAATTTTCACTCGTATTTTGCAACGAGGTTAGTGATGCCCTCCCATTTTAAGATGTTGGTTATAGCATGAGCACTCGATATTTATTTCCATAAGTGTGTGACCTTGAGCCCTGTGAGATCAATGGTGTGGAAGTGACCATTTACTGTCGATCCCCAACAGTAGCCGCTCGCGGACCAGTACTGAATCGTCAAAAATAAAATGATCAAGCCATGTTCTTTTGTTTGTAGTATGTCTTCAATTTTCTTTCCTGATACTTGTATTCCAGGAAAGAGCCGTTCAATAGCATGGCTAGCTGTAGCTAGCAATTAGAGGGAAGAGCAGATCAAACACCTCAATTTGGCTCGCTAAGCACGTGATGGCGACCGTTCGTCCCCGTGGACGGCGGACCTGTCCCAGAATTCACGTTGGAGCAGAACATATACCCGTCTATGTATTAAGCTGCCTTGTCCACCTCTTTAATTTGCAAATTATCTAGAATGAACCATGAGAGAGTGTGAAGTTTATTAAACATAAGAGTGTGCATCATCAGGCACAACCATATACTTAATGTTCCATAGATAAAGTACCATTAATTAATGTACAGGAATTAATGGTACCAGTTGCTAGAAACATGGAAATAATAATTGTGGGATCTTATATTTTCAGGAGAAAACCATGTATTTTATTACTATAGTAAAGCAGAAATAAATCGAAGGCATTACTTGAGTGCAATGATGTTGTAGTAAATTCTACTATACATAGAATGGCAGAATATCACAGAACTAAATGTTTAGTAAAATCACAAAACCACACGTGCAGTCCAAGCAGACAACATCAACAGCTGGACTATATATCTAAAATCATAGGTCATAAAACTCAGTTGTATAAAATAAAGCTAGTAATTGCTGCAATGTGTCTATGAAATCTTTGTTGTCTCCTTTGATTCACTTCTTAAGCTGTCACAACCACCAGTGTCTATTATGGCATTTTCTCGGAATTTGATTCATTCTGTGGCACCACTTTGCTTGTCTTTTGTATATCATCTACAGCGGTTGCCTTGTTAATTACCACTCATCTGATAACAAAATTTGAAATTCATCATATTTTCTTGCTGAAATCTCTTACGAGGTCATTTTCGTCATTAGCGAACCAGACGTGTCCACACCCTGCCGTCGCAGAAGAGCTTGATAAGGTCGTGTTCGTCGTTAGCGTGCCATTCCTGGCCTGCTAGCTCGCAAGGTTCTAATTGATGTAGTGAAAACTTAATTTCGCACTGAAACAGGCACAGTAGAACATCGATTCAAATTGGCTTACAGAACAAGGCAGATGATTTTGTCGACATAATTCCAACCAACACCGTTTTTATCCATTGAATTAACGAAAACTATATTAAAGAGCATCGAGCTACTGTTGCATCTCTTGGCATATTGGCCCCTGTACCCACGCTAAAGCATATAAGGGAATACGAAAATGTGAAGCCCAGCCGGTTTTGCAGAGCCTCATATCTACAATTCTTGGCCAAATCAGAGGACGACTTAAACATGTGTCACTGTACGAACTCATATTTTTGCGAGACGCATAAACAAAAATCAGGTTTCACCAAGTTGCGGAGCAACAATTGTTATCGATACCGGTCAGGAGATCATGTTTTGGACCACTGGGAGTTTCACCAAGTTGCGGAGCAATAATTGTAATCACTACCGGTCAGGAGACCATGTTTTTTTGACCACGGGGAGGCTCACGAGCATGCAACGTCCCAAGTCACACGTCACGTGATTACTCACGCGTAAATGCGCGCACGCGGACGCGAAGACTCGAACAGATGACCTTCGACCTTGCGCGTTGCTTCCTTGTCATCCCACCTCTCCCTCACATGTAACTAAATAGGAGATGCTTTCCTTTTGAAATAATCCATTGAGGACATGTTAGTACTAGCTGGTAACACCAGCCGGTACTAAATGGTCTCCGGGACCTCCGTGCCAATTTAGTACCGGTTCTTTTTTATGTCCGGTACTAAATGTCGTAGATGAATGTGTGTTTTTGTAGTATAGTGTATTATTTGGTAGTAATGCCATGGCTGATGAAGATATAGTACCGCATACCATATTTCAAGAAAAAGTAAACATCATGTACATCCCGTGTCCCACGTGAAGACGTGCAGTTTTTCAGCTATAATATTTGCATTCTCATCCCATTACAGCCTATGACTTTCTCTTCATCCATGCCTTGCACTCTATCATATGCATGTTTATATATCTGACCTCCACTCCACACCATCTCCAGCTTTATGCCGATTCACAGTTACACATTCCTTTCCCTTTCATAAACTACACGTGCCCTAGCTCCTCGCCACTGTTGAATAACACGCCCTGAGCAATCTTGGAATGGGAGGTATCAGCAACCTAGTTATTCCAGGAGTCATGGGAACGCCATTCATGCTAACATCCTGTTTCAATTCAATCCCATCTTCCTCAGCAGCTGAACTACTTATGCGTCTTGTCTCCTCAACTGCTGTTATCGTAGGCAGGGTCACCATAGCCAAGATGGTTCAAATATCCATTCCTTCCTTGTACGCACGTGTTGGTTCTAATCATCTGCGATGAACATGACGGGTGTACGCCGTAGACGAGCAGAAGGTGCATCTTGACTACTATCGCATATGTCAATGATTGGGCAAGACCAAGAGAATGCACAACCTAGGGGTGACAACCACCTTGAATAAGAGCCAACAATTCAACTTGTCGTTGATGATAGCATTCTGCAAACATTGAGAGCCATTGTTGAGCTGCGCCAGTAAGTTAAAATACGAACCAAACACCAGGTCTAAGCGTGTGAGACATGTTTGTCCTTTCAAACCGAATTTTGTTTTTCAGGTTGACACCATTAATTAAATTGGTGGTCATACTAAAACCGATAACATTTTTCTTGGATTTACTGTATCAAATTGATCAAAAGTGTTGTTAGAAAATTATCCCTCACAGCGATGAGCCACCCGCTAATCTCCTCCAGCGGAAACGTCGATTTGATCTATCGAGACAAACTTGTCACATCACAGACAACACCAGAGACACGATCTTTGTTAATGAGGTTCAGCCGAAGCCTACTTCCTCGGGGCATGACTACGGGCGCTTCCCCTAAACCGCAACATCGGTCGCTCCGAGGTCCTAGAACCTTGCTGCCTCCCCCCTACGAGCCAGTCGCTATGTCGTCATGGTTATAACAACAACCCCCCTCTCATATTTACGAGGAGGCTCAAGTTACAGAGTTTGACATGAACTCTACCGTATTCTGCTAAATACAACTCAAAGTCCCATCGTAACCGGACTCGTATAAATATTCGACACAATATCTAATAAGTGCATATAACAGAACATAAATGCAAGGCACGTGAAGAATATATTTTTTTCTTTTTCTCTATATGGCCTCTATGACTCCAACGATTCGAGCCGAGTCATTAGTCATGTATCGGACAATAAATGTCATGGTTACACGTGCTTTGTGTCACACCCGGTTTTAGAAATAAAACCAGGCGCATCTCATATGTGCATCAGGATCAAGTTTACACACATATGGTAGACGTCACAAGTGAATATCCATAACCATGCATATGAAAGAGTATTAAAGTATATTTATTACAATCTCAGAGTTGACAAAAAAGTCATAGCGGAAGACTTAAATAAACGTTTAACTAAACGAAACGAAATAACTCCATCTCCACAGGCAGTTGACTGGCGGACTCGCCTAGAATTCCTCAAAATCAGTAGTAAAGTCATCAAAATTCTCCCAATCTGAGCAGCAGTCCGAGTGTGGTCGATGCAATATAAATAAACAAGCGTGAGCACATGTCGTACTCAGCAAAGTATGGAAATAAATAACATGCTAGGCTTTATAAAGTGGAAGGCTGAAAGAATAGCTGCATTAAGCACTTTTAGTTGGTCAACTTTTATTAAGCATCTATTTACTAGCAAATATAAGTATATACCAACCATAATTAAATGATAACATAAACCCATCAAATTCAGGTAACCACAATTTAGATCATATTCTGATAAATTAATCATGTGAGGGTCCAGGCTGGTCGCACATGACCGTGAGCACGTCTGTTATAACAGTTTTACACTCTGCAGAGGTTGTACACATTCACCATAAGCCGTGATTCCCATTGCCCGAAAGCATGTACTCTTCCCACACCACGTGGACCGAATACTGGGTTTCACTATGAGACCTTTACAAAGGTACTCTAATAAGTGATAGTCCGCTAAGGCTACCGGTTCAGGAGCAAAGCATAACCCTCCCTAGTGAGTCGCGTATCTTAGCAAAGCCTACCGCTCAAGAGGACCGAGCTATACCTCGTCAACCGCCGCACCTCTTGCCCCTTTCGGGTAAAACTATCTACCTAATTAGTCGGTCAAAGCCAGAGCCACATAGCACTTATGGTTGCACTGTTTTCCTGGGTGGTCGCTCCATGTTCCAATTAAAAGATGTCCTTATTATATTAAAAGATAATAATGGAACATAGAGTAGGGGTTTCACTTGACCAATCCCAGTTGAGCAACTAAGCATCATCTACCAGTCAAATTAATTTAATGACCCAGCTGCAAGGTATGGTAAAACAGACTAGGAAATCCTTAATGGGACCCGGCAATATTAATGCAAGCGAGAAATAAATGGTGTAATTAAAATGTATGTCATTTAGATACAAATGGGCATGATCAAGGAATACTTGCCTTCTTCCCAACCCTGTTGCTGCTCAAACTCTTCAACAGCTGGTTCTTCGAACACTTCCTCGAACGACGCGTTTCCTATACGCATCACTCGAACACATACAAGAAAACAATACAATAAAGAATAAACAGTATACCAAACAATTCCAATAGAAGAAAATAACAGCACAAAACTATTCTACGCATCACCACGAACACGTGAGCGCAAGAATCACTAAAATCGGAGTTAAAACGCAAAAGATATGGCTTTTCTAAGGTTCAGGGACTAGCTGGCAAAGTTTTAAAACTTCTAGGGGCTTAACTGCGAAAATCCGAGGGCTAAAACATAATTTTGTACATAAACTCGAGGGCTTTCATGTAAAACTACCAAACTTGGACCTCGGGCGCAATTTTAAAACTTGTAGGGGCTAAACCGAAAGAAAAAGGACCTAAACCGAATTATTTTTGAACGGGCTAGGACCGCGGGTTGATTTCCAAATCTTGGAGGGCTTATTTGCAAAACGGCCTATGTTGACCGGTATGCGGCTGATTGACTTGAGGCTCGGGGCTCTGGGGCCGTAGGATCTTCATCCGACGGCAAGGATGGATCGGCCGAAGCCTCGCCGGCGGGGAACAGCAGAACGGCGGCGCCACTAACTCCTACGGCGGCGCATCGCCGGCGAGAAATCGATCTCGAGCCACGGTTCACGGAAACGAACGCGGGCTGGACGGGGAGTATGAGGGGGACAAGGCGAGTTTACCCCAGAAGTTCTCGACGGCAGAAGAGCGACGACGGCAGCCGGCGACGGAGAAGGACGGGCGGCGGCGCGGCGAGAGGTCCGACGAGCTCGCGCGGGGCAAAAACTTGGGGAAAATTCTATGGGACTTCACGTGAGAGCTTGCTATCCATGGCTTATGCTCCCAAGGGGGTCAATTCGCGGAGAGGACACCCGCGGCTGGAGATCGACAGCGGTGGAAGGAGGAGCCCAAATCGGCGGCGGCCGAGAGCTCCGAAGTCGGCGGCGCTAGCTAGGGTTCGGAGCGGCAGTTGGCGCGCGCGAAAAGAGCGGAGAGGCAGGGGCGACTAGGTGGCGGCGCGTGAGATTAAAGGGGCCTCGGGCCTTGCCGGCCTAGGCGTGCGCGCCAGCTCGGGCTCGGACATGAACCCGAGTCGGACTCGCGTCCGTCTCGGAGACGACGGGTCCGACACGTGGGACCCGCCTTGGCAGTGACTCGAAGGGGAGAGGAAGGGAGCGGGCTGACGCGGGAGTGACGGGCCGCGCGAAGGAGTCGGGCCGGGAGAGCAGCTGGCCCGCGCGGGATCTTGGGCCGACCGACCGATAAGAGAAGGAGGGGCATAGATGAACTGGGCCAAGAGTTGGAGGGGCAAAAACAGACTCGACCGAAAACAACTATTCTAAACACCAAACAAATTCAAATTAAATTCGAATTTAAATAGAATTTAAATTCCAACTTAATTGAACAGCAAGCAAAAGACAAGTGCAACAACATGAATGCATCAACAACTTATTTTGACTAAAATTATTTAATATGATATTTAAATTGATAAAAGGCTAGGAATTCCAATTAAACCATAGAAAATTTATTTAGACCTTAATAGATCCTAGAAAAATTCAGAAATTGCTACAATTTAATTTTGTGATGAATTTTAGGGTGCTACACTTTGGGACTCCTGCCTGTTTGTTTCTGAATAGCATATGAGCAAACTCACTGCAAGAAAAGCTAATAATACATGCACAACGCCTCCGCTATATGACAGATTGTTTTCTACTACCTCTGTTCCAAATTACTATTCGTTGTTGACTTTTTGTTTAACGTTTGACCATTCATCTTATTTAAAAAAATTCACAAGTATCATTTATTTTGTATGTGACTTGATTTATCATCGTATATACTTCAAGTATAATTTATTGGATTATATATTTAGATAAATTTTTTAATAAGATGAATGGTCAAAGATCATCGAAAAAGTCAACAACGAATAGTAATTTGAAACGGAGGTAGTAATTAAGTATCTAGCCACCATATTAATCGTCCATGGAAATATGGGTTTTTACATTTCTGTTGGGTAGCGATGTTTAGTTCGTTGAGTTATGGTGACTGTATTTTCAATATAATGATATTGTTTACTTCATGTTCAAAGGAATTAAGATCATTATGCTTATCTGAAATACGGAGAAACACCCAGAAAAGCAGTGCAACCATATGGAACACATGGGTCTGATCTTGGGTAATTAATTATAAACTTTTATTGATGGTAACCTTACTGAAAGGGCAACATAGGAAGCTTCCATGGGGTATAGCTCAGGCATGTTGGGAAGTACGCTTTGTTAAGGTACTATGCTCATTCGAAAGAACTATGCTCTTCTTTAATGGCAACCTTAGCTACTGTTTACTATGGAATGAATCTTTGTAAATGCCTTGGTTGTATGATCTAAGAGGATTGGCCACCTCTACATGATGTTGTTTTTGTTATAAGTGGTGAAAGTGTATAACCTATACATTGTGTAAAACTGATATACCAATTGTGCTACTAGTTTAGATTGGCCTTCATCCTCATACGATAATTGAACTTAAAGTCATGCGGCCATAGTGTTTATCACAGTTATCCACGCTAGTATATTTGAAGTTGTCACTGTGTTGTCGGTAAGAGCTCAGGTGGCAACTAGTTTAGCGGTGGAGCATGTGGGTCTGCTTGTGGTTCCAGCTCCATCTGTGTCTATGTCGGGATTAGAACCAATTTTGTGGCATCCAGTGACCTTGCAAAGAAGCAACGAGGTAGCCTGGTGTCTGATACTGAACAATTGTGCCTGAAGTGTGGTTGAATGTGTCGAAACAGATTCATCGGGCAGAATTAATGGCCGAATTGTTGCGAAGGCAACGTTTAAAAAAACACATTCCAAAATGCAGATAATTGACACCGAGTTTAAAGCGTTGTTCTAGTTTCGACCAAAGGAAAAACAGCCACCAACAATTTCTCTCTGGAGATTGATACAGAAAACAATATGCAGTGACTAAAACAGAATCAGGATGAACGTGCTTGTGCGCTGATGAAATCAGTGCCGAAGAGAGGATAGAATAGAATTGATCGGGGTACCTGTGGCGTAGCAGCTATCTTGGCGCCGATGCAAAAATTATTGCGCTGAGGTATCGTCATGTTGTATCACATTTCTGAATCTGGCCGAATTTGATTCAGCTAAAGCATTCTTTCAAAAAGAATGGTCTAATACGGATTCATTTCTGTGAACAGAGACCAGGAGTCCATCAGGACCTGTTTAACAGTGCATACTCTTTATGAGACGCACACGCACGGTACCACTCGTTCATCACAGGAGTGGCAACAGCATGAAAATCGTAAGACGCGGGCAGTTTTATGCTTCCCAGAAGCAGAGAATAACGAATCCTAAAGCAGCGAAGACAACTCTTTTAATTAATTGCCCTGTTAGATGCTTTTATTACTCCATATGGACAACCAGCATCAGTCTTACCGCCAACTCTTTCAATTAATTGCATGCACTTGGAGAATATGCTTCCTGGCAGACTGTCGCTATTCCACAGCCATGGGCTGCTTTTTATCCTGCGTACAACAAGGGTGGTCTAAAGAATTCCGTAAAGCATGCTCAGAACAGATAGATGTATGCCGGCCTCTATTGCTCTAGCATAAGTTTTTTATTATGGTGAAAGAAAAAAGTGGATATGAATTCCTCTTTCTATTTGTGAATCCCTGTTTATATTATTTGACCGCACGCCTATAAGCAACAATAAAAAATATCTACCAAACGATACCATTACGGTGAAAGGGAAACTTCTGAGATCCAAGAAAGCTTATCATTAAGAGCTTTAACAAGTGATTATATTCAATCATTGAGAAAAATAATAAAGATCGGAAAAAGTCAACTGCAATTGCAGAGGTAATAAGAACTACACCATCCAAAATCAAGATCTTCACCAACATGGATTTGGTTCTTTCGCGAAAATTGCAGTTGTAGAGATGAGTACCCTTCCTTGATTATGTGTGGGAACCAAAACAATAAGTGAAAATAAAGTTCTATATTGATAGAGAAATAGAAGAAAGTTATGATGTGAAAAACAAGAAGTGATTCATATGTAATGGCATTGTACAAAACTTTTGAAAAGGGATGTAGTGCAGCTTTGTAGCGAGTTCATTTTGGGTACAAAATTTCATAAGTTTAATGACATCTCCCTCCCTCTAAAGTTACAGTCCTGGGTTGCATATAAAATTGTGACTCTGTGAACAACCAAAATACATAACTTTCTAAATTAGCAACCACCCATATAAAAAAAGAGGCAAGGTTGAGCAGAAAATCACAAGTTGACCACAAGCCACACCATAAATTTCGATCTACTAGCTAAGAATGAGAAGTATCAGCAAGTTTATGGCCAGTTGTTAGAAAGTGTTGTGAATGTAAGAGAACAGAAAGATGGAATGGAAGGAATGAATGAATTGATTCATGAATGAGGGATCTGTACATATATATACATAGCCCAAAGGGCATGAGGGGTTGCCACCCCAAGGGACAGGCCCCTTGGGAGAGGACCCTTGGTGAAACAGTAACTGTCATATTGATCATTCTATAGTTAACTAACTATATTTATAATACTCCCCCTTGATCAATTGCTTCATATATATGTCCTCCATTCGTAGATTGTTGTGTGGGAAAAACTCCTCTAAAACCTTGTAGGAAAAATACGAGGAGAAACCACGTGATATTCGATGGATGACCATCAAATGGATAAAACTCCTCCAAAACCCAGTGGGGAAAATTTGAGGAGAAATGAAGATATGTCATAGGAAAAACTCCTTAAAACCCCTGAGGGAAAATATAGGAGAAAATGTTGATGACATATATGATTGCTTGCCATAGTATATTGCCTCATTAAAAACCTTATGAGAAAAACCTTGATAGGAAAACTCATTAGGAAAAGAGTGCAATATAGATAATCAGAGGATTATATACAGGTTATATTAGAGGATTTACTCCCCCTGATTCTTGCAAATCCTTGAGACGTCTCATACCTATCCCAAAAACATATTTTTTGAATAATGATGTAGGTAAAGACTTTGTGAATAAATCTGCAAGATTATCACATGATTTAGTTTGCAAGATTTCTATCTCACCACTTTTCTATAGCTCATGAGGATAGAATAACTTAGGAGCAATGTGTTTAGTGATATTGCTCTTTATATAACCTGGATTCTTTTAAGCAATACAAGCAGAATTATCTTCATAGATAATTGTTGGTTGCGTGATCGCACCAATACCACATGACTGTTGTATGTGATTTATCACTCTGTGAAGCCATACACATTCACGTGATGCTTCATATAATGCAATTATTTCAGAGTGATTTGTGGATGTGGCTACTAGAGTCTGTTTGGATGACTTCCATGATATAGTTGTTCCACCATGTAAGAATACAAAGCCTGTCTGTGATCTGGCATTGTGGAGATCAGATAAATAGCCAGCATCTGTATATCCAGTTAAAGATTTGTCTTGGTTATATTTGTAAAATAAACCAAGATCTATCGTACCTTGGAGATATCTGAAGATATTCTTGACTCCCACCCAATGGCGTTTTGTTGGAGCAGCGCTATGTCTAGCTAGCAAGTTTAC
Source organism: Echinochloa crus-galli (assembly GCA_900205405.1). Taxonomy (NCBI): domain Eukaryota; kingdom Viridiplantae; phylum Streptophyta; class Magnoliopsida; order Poales; family Poaceae; genus Echinochloa; species Echinochloa crus-galli. Next base: position 668,903 of record OAMR01000333.1, on the reverse strand, counting down.
CGCAAATGCAATGTCAGGCCTTGTGCAATTTGCGATATACATAAGCGCTCCAATGGCACTAAGATATGGAACTTCAGGTGCCAATAATTCTTCATCTTCATCCTTTGGTCTAAATTGATCCTTGTTGAGATGAAGAGATCTAACGACCATATGTGTTTTTGACGGATATGATTTATCCATATTAAACTTCTGAAGAATTTTCTGGATATATGCAGACTGGTGTACTAAGATTCCCAAGCAAAATTTGGTTTGACCCAAATCTTTCATTTCGAACTCCGTCTTAAGATGGTTGCTTGCTTCATCAATATCTTGTGTATTCCCAATGATATTGAGATCATCAACATACACAGATATGATACAAAATCCAGTCGAGGATTTCTTGATGAAGACACATGGGCAATCATCGTTATTGGAATAACCCTTCTGTAGAAGGAATTCCTTTAGTCGGTTGTACCACATTCTTCCCGACTGCTTCAAGCCGTATAAAGACTTTTGAAGCTTTACACAATACATGTCGCGTGAATGATTCTTGTTCGGAATATCAAGTCCTTCAAGGACTTTCATGTAGATATCCGAATCTAGTGACCCATAAAGATATGCAGTCACCACATCCATGAGATGCATGGATAGACCTTTTTGTACCGCCAATGATATTAGATATCGGAATGTTATACCACTCATAACTGGAGAGTATGTTTCATCGAAATCGATGCCGGGTCTCTACGTGAACCCTTGTGCTACAAGCCTCGCTTTGTATCTCATCACCTCATTGTTTTCATTCCTTTTACGGATATATGTTTCGAGGAGTAGGCATCACAGCGGTGAATACCTCTCTTTTTCTAAGCGAGAGCAATTCTTCCTCGATTGCTTCCTTCCATTTGACCCAGTCGGAACGCTTGATGCATTCTGCCATGGACTTAGGTTCTGGATCAGGTTGAAGGTCAGATGCAATCTTGGAGGAGAAATTAATGTCGACAATTGTAGTCTCTTCGTGATTTCCCAATACGGTAGAGTCAGGGTCTTCCGATGTCCCAGCACTAATAATTTCATGTACACTTGTGCTGGGTATGGAATGTATCTGATGATCATCCATAATTATTGGAATATTGAGATCCAATAGGTGTCTATCAACTTGAGGTTGATTTGCATTTACCGCTTTGGAAGTGATCTTCCTTGGTTTCCGCGGAGGCTTTTGTACCTTTTCCTTTGCAATGGGTTGTTGTACAGCCTTAACCTTTGCAGTTGTACCTCTCACGCTCTTCTTTTGAATTGGGAGATTCTGAGTAGGAATGACTACTCTTTCTGGTACATTTGCTGCAGGATTATGTGATTTTGTTACACCTTTGTAGTCAGTAAATGCATCTGGCAGGTTATTTGCAATGCTTTGCAAATGTATGATCTTCTGAACTTCTTGTTCAGATTCTATAGTACGTGGATCATATGACTGAATACCTGAGGCATTCCAATTGATTTCCTGGCATTTTGTATGGTACATGTCTCTCCCTAATGCTGGGAAATTGTCCTCATCAAAGATGCAATCGGCATACCGGGCAGTGAATAAGTCCCCTGTTAGAGGCTCGAGGTATTTGATGATTGACGGAGAGTTATACCCCACATATATCCCCATTTTTCTATGGGGGCCCATTGATGTACGCTGCGGTGGTGAAATCGGCACGTATACAGCGCAACCGAATTTTCGCAGATGGGAAATACTTGATTGATTTCCACGTACTAACTGCAACAGGGAAGCCGTATGATATGCAGTAGGTCTGATTTGAATCAGATCAGCGGCGTGCAAGACCGCATGACCCCAACAAGATGTTGGTAACTTGCAATTCTGCAATAGTAGTCTAGCAATTAACTTGATTCTCTTGATAAGAGATTCGGCTAATCCATTTTGTGTATGTACATAAGGTACAGAATGTTCCACATTAATGCCTAAAGCCATGCAATAGTCATTGAAGGCTTTTGAGGAAAACTCAGCGGCATTGTCCATCCTGATGGATTTTATTGGACTTTCCGGATAATTGGCTCTTAATTTGATAATTTGAGCAATGAACCTTGCGAATGCATGGTTTCTTGTGGATAATAAACAAACATGGGACCATCGAGTAGATGCATCTATAAGTACCATAAAGTACCTGAATGGCCTGGTTAATGGATTGATAGGACCACAAATATCTCCTTGGATGCGTTCAAGGAATTGTAGTGGTTCAGCCTTGATCTTAAGATAAGAGGGTCTTAAGATTAATTTCCCTGTTGCACATACAGTGCATACAAAATCTGAAGATTGAGGAAATTTTGATATATGCATATTATGACCAATGGAATTGCCGACAATTTTTCGCATCATCCCAATTCCGGGATGACCTAGGCGATCATGCCAAGTCTTGAAGACATAAAGATTTTGAAAAATTATCTTATATGCAACATGTTGAACGGGTTTGATGTATGTGTAATACAATCCAGAGGATAATGAAGGAATTTTCTCAAGCTGTTGCTTGTTATATCTGTCATTCTTTGTGATGAATAGATATTCATCATTGTTGTCATTATGGGTTTCAATGTGGAAACCATTACGACGGATATCTTTGTAACTCAATAGGGAACGAGTGGAATCAGGATACAAGAGTGCATCTTATATTTCCAATTTAGTTCCCATAGGGAGAATTAGTGTGGCTCGACCTCAACCCACCATCACAACATCTCGACCAGCGATAGTTGTGACATTTCCTTTACTCTTGGTGAGAGTTTGGAAATATTTAATTTCCCTGAGTATGGTGTTAGTGGTACCACTGTCCACTAAACAAATTTCCTCCTCCATATGGATTGAACCCAGAGTATAATCTAAAATGAGTAAGTCAAATATCAAGAATTTGACTCTATAGATTATATATAACCACATACTATATTAATTAAGTATCATATGTCTAGGCCTGAAGCGCGGCCCGTCGGGCGCCGTGGCCCACATAAGAGGCCGGGACGCCGGTTAGGGTTGGACCCTAACCGCTCCCACCCCGTCGCCACAGCCGCTTGCGCGTGATGCGCGCCGTCATCGCGAAGCGTCGCCGACGCGTGGTTGCTTCGTGCTGCGCCATCGACGAGCACCGCGCGAATGCGATGTGCTATGTCGTTGGATTCGAATTCCACAATCATGTCGTCGGTGCTGAATAGGTCGTCCAACTGAGGTGGGATCGCCTTATTGTCATGTTCCGCTGGAACAATAGTATATATAGATATAAAGATATGTGATGGACACAGTTCCGAGGGAAACATAGTGAAGCAACCGGCATCGTCAGGTTGAGTAGTGAAGTGAGCTTCATACTTGTCCCCTTGAACTTGCTTGCCAGTAGATTTCTGGTATAAGTTCACCAAATGCTTAGGGATGTGGCACTTTCTGGCACTGTGGTTGTGACAACCACACCTTTGACAAACTTGAGAGTTGTCATTACGATTGTTTTTGAAAGTACCCTTTCCCTTGTTTGCACCCTTGTTTTTCTTAAAATTCTTCTTCTGCCATTTTTTCTTGAAATTCTTTTTGAATTTCTTGTCACCAAATTTCTGCTTTTTATTCTGAACATTGAAATGAACTTCAGGAACAAGAGCTGCGTCTACAGGGCACATTTGATGATTCTTTGTTAAGAGTTCATCATGTTTTTCAGCCTGAAGTAAATCATGTATTAAGTCAGAATATTTAACATAGTTGCGGCGACGGTATTGCTGTTGCAATATCCTGTTAGCAGGGAGAAATGTAGATAGAGTCTTTTCTATCTTTTCTGCATCCTCTAAGGGTTTGTTGCAGAATTGAAGCTTGGAACAAATCTTATGAACGGCGGAGTTATATTCTGCAACAGATTTGAAATCCATTAGACGGAGCATTGACCACTCGCGTCTTGCTTCTGGCAGGATTAAGGCTTGCTGTTGGTCATAACGTTCTTTGAGTGAAACCCAAAGATTCCTAGGACTCTCTTCCATCATGTATTCGATTTTGAGATTGATATTTGGGGGTGTCGTGTGCTTGAGACAACGCCTATGGAGATCTTTACCTCCAATGGATGGTCGTTTAGTAATAGAATTGTTGTCGGATGATTTCCAGTTTGTTCCGGAGATGTTTTCTTTTATTTATTTTTAAGTTTGCGGTGCCCCCAGGTGTAATAACAAACAACTATATGCATAATGGCTAGTTGAGCCATTTTCCTACATGAAGAGTCATGTGTGGAATTAATTTACTGATGTAAATTAAATTGTGTTGTATGTATGCAAAAATATTAAATGTAAGATGTGTCTTACAAATAAAAATTAAGGTAAAGGACATTGTGCAGTGAAACTGCTTAAAATATTATTTTAATTTCTGATGGAAAAATTCGACTTGATAGTCAGATGTCCATTTATATGAAATCTCGGATATACACGATGAAGGTAATCATCAAAAGATGTAGACCTCGCAGTGATGAGCAAAAATTGCTGCCTAAAAGCCTGGATCTCAGTGCAAATAAGTTCAAAAGAACTTATCGCAGCCAGTGCCTAGGTCGCATCACCTTGTGTTTGATCCAAATATCATATTGAATATTCCTTAATTAATATTTTGCATAATTGAAATCGTAGAGTTTATGCCAAAAATATAAAATTATGGCATAAGAAAAACATGGTCTGAAAATAAAATGTGTCGAACCAATACAAGATCTGAGGATCAAGAATCGCTAAATTACTGAGGTAATGATAGCGTCAATAATATATTGGTTCCAATATCTGACGATATTACAATATGACACATACAAATATGTACAGAACAATACAACATATTAAATATTTAGAACAGTAAATTCCAAATAAATAGATAGATAGAAGTTTGGGGGACTTCTAAATAAAAATCAGATAAGAAATGGGGAGGAATCAGGCCTGTGGGCTGATTTTCTTCTTTGTTTTTTTTTGGCCCGTAGTGGCTTGCGCAACGGGTGGCCCAGCGCGCGCACGAAGCGCGGCCCAGGCGCGGTCGATGGCCCAGCGGCTGCGGCCCTCTAGATGTGTATAAGAGACAGGGGCGGAGACCATCAACGCGGCGGCCTGCAGCGCGGCCCAGCAGCGCGGAGGGCTTCGCGTGGTCTGGCCGGCCTGAGGGCGCCCATCACGGCGCGGTGGCCTGAAGCGCGGCCCGTCGGGCGCCGTGGCCCACATAAGAGGCCGGGACGCCGGTTAGGGTTGGACCCTAACCGCTCCCACCCCGTCGCCACAGCCGCTTGCGCGTGATGCGCGCCGTCATCGCGAAGCGTCGCCGACGCGTGGTTGCTTCGTGCTGCGCCATCGACGAGCACCGCGCGAATGCGATGTGCTGCATCCTACGGCCATCAGCCGCCGCCAGCAGTTGCTCGCCATCGCCGCCGTAGCGCGATGCGCGGTGCTGCTGTCGTGTGGCCATCGGCCACTGTCCCCGGCGTCGCTACGGGCGCTGATGCGCCGGCTCCGACCCCTTCTCTCTCCCCTTCTGCTCCGCCTTGTCGCCCCTCCCCTTCGCCGGCTAGTGCCGGCCGCCGGCCGAGGCCGGCCGTCAGTTGGAGGAGAAGCCCAGCGTGGCTGGGCTCCATGTGCCCCGGCGGATGCCGGGGCGCCGGTCCGTGGCCGCACGGCGGCGCAGGAGAGTGGCCGGAGTTGGGGCGGAGGGTGCCGATGGCGCAGGTGCCGAGGGCGTCGATGGCTCGGGCGCCGTTGACGCGGGCGCTGATGGCGCGAACGCCGAGGGCGTCGCTGCCGCCGTTGCTGATGCAGTGGCCGACGTAGGCACCGATGGTGCCGCGGTCGTGGAGGCTATCTCCAGCGGCGATGCCGCCATGCCCGAAGGGCTTGGGTCGTTGTAGAACGGCGGGGCCCCACGGCGTGCAGCGCGTGTGCCCACGACGAAGCTTTCATGAAGCCCTGCCATGGTGGTCGCCGCTGCCGGCGATGTGAAGGAGAAGATGGCAGGGGTGCTGCCGCCGGCCTGAGGACCGGCCATGGGGCCAAAACCGGCGCTGCCCGCCGCTGATGCGGTGTTCATCGTCGCCGGAAGTTGAGTCTCTTCCATTGGCTTCGGCGTCGGTAGACGGTTGTCCCTACGTGCATCTGATGATGCTGCATTGTGTGCAGGAACAGGGACCAATTGGCTCTCATCGAGGATGCGCTCGCCAAGATCATCGCAGAAGCAACGACCACGACGATGTCGTGTGAAGCGAGGGCGTCGGCCACGGAAGTGGCAGCCATATCGACGACGATTGTACCACATGAGGTGGTAGGAAACTGGAAGAACAGGAAGAACGACATAGCGATCTTCTAATTTAATAAACAGTAGATCCATTTCTTACTTGATTGAATGTATGAGGCCTTGTGGCCTCCTTCCTTGTACTTGGATCCAATGTAGAGCAAAGGGCTGATAACGTGTTGTAAATGTAAGAGAACAGAAAGGTGGAATGGAAGGAATGAATGGATTGATTCATGAATGAGGGATCTGTACATATATATATATATACATAGCCCAAAAGGGCATGAGGGGGTTGCCACCCCAAGGGACAGGCCCCTTGGGAGAGGCCCCTTGGTGAAACAGTAACTGTCATATTGATCATTCTATAGTTAACTAACTATATTCATAACCGAAAGTAAGGTAAATGTTACCTTTTAGTCTGGTTTGGGCATAAGGTTTACCTGCACACTTGGTTGGTCGAAGAAGTCTCCAAGGAATTACATGCGGTGGATTAGAACATGGTGGCAATTATCAATAGGACACTGCCATCACAAGTCCTTTTAATTTCCGCGCTTCGTATACACGCTAAGTGGCTGCCCTGGATGACGACTCCGGTGGAGGGTGGCCGCTGGCTGCTGTGCTAACTAGCTAGTGGAGGGTGGCCGCTGGCTGCTGTGCTAACTAACTGTGCTAACTAAGCATAATATGACTCAATGTTCCAGGCCATTGATAAACAATCCATCAGTGTACATCTGTCGCGAATTAGCAGCTCTCTTCGCAGCTTATTTTTGTGAGATTTCTGAATTTCGGCCAATTTTAATCTAAAACATTCTCTAAAAGATAACATTGTTCTAAAATATATCCATTACCTTTACGCAGACCAGCACTAGTAGAAAAATTAACATTCGTCCATGTACATCTAGTACCAGGCATAATAGAACCGGTACTAAAGGACGCATAAAGTCATTTTAGTACCAGGTCTAGATTTAGAATCCCTCAGAGCCACTTTGGTACTACGCCGGTAGTAAATGTTACACTATAGTACCGGTAATAAATGGGCCTCTACGGGTAACTTCAAAAATAAAACATCTCCCACTCAATCACATGTGATGGATAGGTGGGATGGTAAGGAAGTAATACATGGGGCTGGTGGTTGTGGGTTTAAATCCTCGTGGCTGCATACGCAATTTACACGTGAAAAAATTACGGGCCTCCTAGGTGTTCACGTGACTTGTGCGGGCCTCCTAGGTGTTTGAACATTTTTTTTATTTTTTGGATGCAAAACTATTTGGCTTGCAGGTTAATGCCGGCCATCCAGCACTACCAGAATCCTTCACATCCGCCCGCCTCCTCCGCCTCGGCCATTTTTGGACCCGGTGCTGATGGGGCTTCAGCACCGGGTCCAACGGCTAGGAGCGGGGGCGGCGCACGGGGGCGGCGGGGGCAGCACATTAGCACCGGGTCGTGGCAAGACCCGGTGCTAATGCGCCCCCTTTAGCACCGGGTGCAGCCAGCAACCGGGGCTAATGTGCCGAGGCCATTTCGCACCGGTTGCTGGCTGCACCCGGTGCTAAAGGGGGCACATTAGCACCGGGTCTTGCCACGACCCGGTGCTAATGTCTCCCTCGGCCGAGCCAGCTGAACACTTAGGCGCTGTGTTCATGCTGCTCGGCCGTCACCGGGCGCACACGAGCCACGTCAGATGTGTATAAGAGACAGGCCTACCGTTGCCACAGTGTACGCTCCGTCGCCCAGAGACGTGGTTGGCAAGGGTTAGGAGACCCTTTGCTTGCCTTGCCAGACTGGCAACGCCGTTTGACCAGGGCTCGCCCCCTGGTCATTGGTGGTTTCTTGTTGGTGGGGTCCCCTAGACCCGCTCGAGGGCGTTTCGGCGTACCATCGTGCGATAAAACAAGATTGCAAAAAATACAAGAGGTTCTATGAGTAAAAGCGA
>OAMR01000333.1:645228-660213 GCA_900205405.1 Echinochloa crus-galli | reverse complement strand
CGGGTCGTGGCAAGACCCGGTGCTAATGCGCCCCTTTAGCACCGGGTGCAGCCAGCAACCGGTGCTAATGTGCCGAGGCCATTTCGCACCGGTTGCTGGCTGCACCCGGTGCTAAAGTGTGCACATTAGCACCGGGTCTTGCCACGACCCGGTGCTAATGTCTCCCTCGGCCGAGCCAGCTGAACACTTAGGCGCTGTGTTCATGCTGCTCGGCCGTCACCGGACGCACACGAGCCACGTCACTGGATGAACAAGAACAATTTTTCTTTTTAATCTCTGTATAAAAGTTGTAACTAGTCGTTCTCCCTCGTACAAACTTCAAAAAAGATCATTTTTCTTCCTAAAAATTCCTAAAATCATACTCTATCAAATTATGAAACTTATTAATGTTATTATTTTGAAAAATCTTCTCGTGTGAGACTGTTTGAACAATCCAAATTTTGAATTAAAAATGACAACTACAACCAAGGTTTTTTTCACACTAGGTGATGTCAAATGAAAAAGTGATGAATACCAAAGTTTCATATTTCATCATGATCTACAATCTTTATTTAGGTCATTTTATTTTTCAGAAGTGGTAATAACATGTAGTACAAATTTGACAAGTCTCTAACAAAGTTTTAGAAACTATGAGAGTGAATCTAGGATTAATGAACAATGTATACTACCACTTTCTCAAATGCAAAATGACTTAAATAAAGATTGTAGATCTTGATGAGATATGAAATTTTGGTATTCATGACTTTTTCATCTGAGACCATTTAATGTTCCAAAATCTTTCTTTTAGTTATCAATTTTTGTAATTTATAAGATTTTCTAGTAATTTATAAGATTTTCTAGTAATTTATAAGATTTTCTAGTAATTTATAAGATTTTAGTAATTTATAAGATTTTCTAGTAATTTATAAGATTTTCTAGTAATTTATAAGATTTTCTAGTAATTTATAAGATTTTCTATTAATTTATAAGATTTTCTATTAATTTATAAGATTTTCTAATTATTTGTAGTGCCCACGTGAATGTCTCCCAAACAAACATTCACGTCGAGCCTTCCTCGATCGATCTATATGTCTGGATCGCCCTGTTCGATTTATAGGCCGGGTTAGGTTAGCTAGGGTCTCTTGATCGGCACCGTCTGTCTTCCAACAAGAACACACCACCTCCCTAGCTAGCTCATATCCTCTCCCTCTCGTGCATGCAAAGCTCTCGGTAATTATTGTGTTTGGACTCTTTCTCTCACAATCTGCTCGAAGTTTGCGTAAAGAAATGGCGCCAAGGAATCGTGTCAGACCTTGGTCAAATTGCATGCAGCATTGGCGACGTACGTGAGCATCTCACCATGACATGCTAAACAATGTCAGCTAGTATGAATATAGAGTCGGCCGAATACGCATTAGAATACACGTATTAGAATATATACGTATATAGACGTGCACGCATGGCTACTGAAAAAAGCAAAAAAAAAAAGAAATCCGGGGTCTTTAGCACCGGTTTCAGGCAGCAACCGGTGCTAAAGGCAGGCCCTTTAGCACCGGTTATTCGACCCGGTGCTAAAGGGGTACCCCTTTAGCCTCGGATTAGTTGCACCGGGTGGGAAACCCGGTGCTAAAGGGCTTTCCCACCCGGTGCAGATGTCGATCATTCTGGTAGTGCAGGCTGGACCGAACGGTAGTAAATGGTCCGTATGGCCGGTACTGATGAGCAAGTGTGGCAACCAGTAGTTCTCTAAAACAATATATAGAATCGAACCGCCTTGTTCAACAATGCTGAATTATTATAGGATTTAAAATTGGTCCAAAAAATAAGTAATTCTACTATATTTAGTAGGTGTATGTGAATGCAGCAACAAATTAGTATCAAATGTGGCTAATAATTAGGGGCAATTAAGGTCATTTTACTTTCTCGTTAATCTGTCCTAAAATTTCTAGAATATCTTTTGTTTTGGGACGGAGCGAGTAACTAAGAACCAGAAGCTTCAGCATCGGTTCAACCACTTCTATCATTGGTAGCATCATCCACGTTGTTTGGGTCTGGGCTCACCAATTGTGGTGATTAAGGGGTTGTTTGGATTACTACCAATGGCAGCCAAACCAATTATTTGGTAGTTGACCCTGCTTGCCGTGAGTGTTTGGATGGACGCCGATTCATTGGCTCGCCAACGCTCCCCTGCACTTGCACGTTCTTTTTCTCGCCAATGTTGGCCAAAGCAACGGCGGCAAAGTAGCTCGGCAAATATTTGGTGCGTCCGTGATTTGGCTGGGCAGACTTTGGCTAAAACCAAACGCGCCCTAAGGCAGATTCGTACGAGCCATTCCTACATATATCTATGAACGGGAAGCTTCAGCATCTGTGCAACCACTTCTGCCAGTGATAGCATCCTATGATTAAGGCAACCAACCGTGGTGATTTAGGCAGTCTCATTGTATGACATGCTCGCTGGCTTTGTATCAAGAAATCCCCATAGATCTGGCAAGCTATGCAGTAGAAACCCCTTTCTTCAAAACCGATATCTTGTACTACCTCTGTTCCAAAATATAGGTCGTTTTGGCTTTTCTAGATTCATAGTTTTTGCTATGTATCTAGATATACATTATGTCTAGATTTATAGAAAAAGCTACGTATTTAGAAAAGCCAAAACGACCTATATTTTAGAACAGAGGGAGTATTAGTATTTTTTTGTTATGTGTTGCGGTCCTAATGTTTCATGTTTTACTAATAATTTAGATATTAGTTGAAATTATAGGTTTATTGAGCTAGCCCATGCAAATGTATTGTGGTTGGGCAAGTCCTTAGCTATATATATACCAATGATGTACCAATGTCACAGCCCACGAGCTGCCACAGAGGGAGTATGTGCTGATTTTACCACCACGTGTACCGCAACCACTGTTCAATTTAGAAGCGGTAACGTTGAAGAGAAAATCACATGGAGCATGTAAATCACACCAGAACCTTTATTGTCATGTATAAATAATCGGCCCACTCTTATCACGCATTCCTTGCTAAGCTCCTCTGGCGTGTCAATAGCCATATATATAGGGCCTCCTCCGATCTTACGTTGAATTATTCATACAGAGGTGTGCACACAACGAGAAATTTTCAACTAAATCTAAGAATGGGAAGTATCGGAGAGTCTCTGACCACGAGCCTGAACATAGTGTCAAGATTACCCTTTGCGCTGGTTTACCAATAGGATTGCAATCACACGTGAATTTTACTGAGTACCAGGCCCAGGCACTCGGCAAAGGCTGTCGTTACGGTACATGCATCTTTTTTTTTTTGCCGACGGCTGAGCCGGCACTAGGCAAACTGTTTGTCGCCGTGCCCGGATCGGCAGTACATAGATGGCTTGTGCGGTATACTTTTGGATTAAAGAATAAGAGGATCGGCACCAACTAGTAAACCATGACACAAACCAAAAAATGCCATTTCCAAGGACTGCAGACTCCTCCATTACGAGACATACAGTGTGTTACATAATGGCCATGTTTTTTGGGGATAAAAATTTTTACACACACGTTTGACCACTAATTATGGATATTAAATAAAGTCAGTTTATACAAAACCCATAGGTTAATTTGCGAGACCTATCTAACGAGACCCTGACCGTACGATTAGAGGATGGTTACAGTAACATTACTGTAGTAAATCATGGGTTAATTAGCCTCATTAGATTCATCACGTAAAGTTACACTTATCATTAAAAAGGTTTTACAAATACTATCTTTATTCCAAATTGTAGGTCGTTTTGGCTATTCTAGATTCATAGATTATGATATGAATCTAGATATACGCTATGTCTAAATACACGCTATGTCTAGATACATAGCAAAAACTATGAATCTAAAAATGTCAAAACGACCTACAATTTGGAACGGATGAAATAGATTTTATTTAATACATCATGCATGCAAGATTTCTGAGGAAATTTTTTTTTGCTGACACAAAGAAACATGGCCAATAGTGTTTCATGATCCCATCATGAAATGCATGGCAGGTATGGTTTAAGGTTATCGTAAAAGAAAAATGAGCCGCATGTGGTTCTAAATGTAGCACATCCGGGTTAACCCTTTTATACGAAGCGAGGATGAAAGTGTAAGAGAGGTGCTATGCATATGCGGGCTCGCCCCTCGGAAGGGCCGGGCCGTAAGCAGATTTTGGGCACTGGGTGTTACAGTCCCTCCAACCAAGTGAGAAATTAGAGCCGCAAACTGAGAATGGGAAGCATCAGCAAGTATTTGACCACCTGTCTAAAGACAAGCTTTGATTCAGCATTATTGCATAGTAAAATAGATGGGCTTGATCAATGCTCACTACCATGCATGCAGTTACAAAGATGCATTTCCTTCGTGCTGGCCAAGGTGGTTTTTCCATGGAGCTGGAGCACTCAGGCGTGGTCAAAACTTGGTGCGACCGGGCACAATCGAGAAGGCATGCAGCACCCAAGTACCTAGCTACAATGGTGTATGCAATAGTGCAGCGAGCACTGACAGCAGCGCAGAACAGTAAAACTCTGCATCCTATTGATACTCAATAAAAACACTCCCAAATATGAAATGGGAACTGCTCCGATGCTCCTCTCTTTAAAAATAATACGAATCTTAAAGCAAACTAATAATTAATGAACTACTCCTATCCATTATTTTCTTCCGGGTCCCGTTTGGGACTGGCCCTGCCCATGCCCATCCCATAGGCAGGTGACATCCCTTCGTTCGGACCCGCTTTCTGCGCTCAACAGCTTCTAATTTTCCTCGAATCACCCACCGAGCGGCGCCGCCGGCACTCCGAATATTCCCTGATAACCATCTCCACGAGGGCGAGGCCTCCTTCCTCCCTGCGCCTGTGCCAACAATTAAGCCCCCCTTCTATCCATCAAATACTAAGTTAGGACAAGGGGCGAAGTTAGAGCAAGTTAGATGGGGTGCCTTTCTCTTATAGATGTGAAGATTTAATCTACAAACATGGTGAAAAATTATTTTTACTAGTGAATTTTCAAATTTTTGTGGGTGCTACCCACGCGCCACAATGTGGCTTCGCCCCTGGTTAGGACGGCGGCGATGCTCCACAGCAGCAAGCCCACCTTGGCACCTTGCATCTGCGAGGATATGATTGAGTCCCAGCCCACCACATCGCTGCTACACTGGTTTATGCTGATATGCATGTGGTCTTATTCGCTGACGTATACGAGAGTAGTGTATGAGGTCAAGATTAACAACCATGTAACGATCCACGACGTCTCTTCTTCTTCTTGAACTGAGCCGTTTGATTAGTCTTTGTTTGGTTCTATTGCGGCTTGTTTTTCTTTTTGTTGGATGCATTAAAGTTCTTCTTTTGCACCAAGTTGGGTGTTTTTTACGGGCACTCGGCAAACAACCTCTTCCCCGAGTGCTAAAAAAAAGCACTCGGCAAATAAAAATACACTCGGCAAAGAGGTGTTTGCCGAGTGCCAAAAAAATACACTCGGCAAAGAAGCTCTTTACCGAGCGTATTATATTTGACACTCGGCAAAGAATTAATTTTTTTTTAACCATAGGTGATTCAAATAATAAAATACAAAGACTAGAAAAATTATATGCATGTTATTTGCCGAGTGCAAAAAAAATACACTCTGCAAAGAAGCTCTTTGCCGAGTGTATTATAATTGACACTTGGCAAATAAGTAATTTTTTTCATTTTTGAACCTCAAGTGATTCAAATAATAAAATATATGGAGTATAAAAATTATATGCATGTTATTTACCGAGTGCAAAAAAACAAACACTCGGCAAAGAGCTTGTTTGCCTAGTGTTTTTTGTAGGCACTCTGCAAAGAGGTTGTTTGCCGAGTGTATGTTCTTTGACACTCGGCAAAGATGTGAGTCCAAATAATTTTTAAATTCTAAAACAAGTAAATTAAGTCTAAAAAACATGAAATTTGTCATGAACTGATGGTATGACATATAGAGGCTATGATAAAAAGTTGAGAATATTTCGCATATTTTGTCATAATGATGTTTATAAAATCAAAACATCTCACAAGAAGTGCACGTGTAATTCAATGTGACAAAGTTAGTGGATGTATGTTTTGAATACAAACTTTTTTATACGATCTCATGTGAAAAAACACTTTATACCAAAGTTGTACACCCCCATGAAATCTAAAACTCTGTAGTTGACAAATTTTATATTTGAGATTGTTTAATAACTCAAAATGTTATTATAAGTTATCTAACTTGAAATTTGAAATTTTCAAATGATCTCAAATGTTAATAAGTTATATATCAAAGTTGTACATATCCATGAAATATAAAACTTTATAGTTGACAACATTTTGATTTGAGATTGTTTATTACTTTAAAATATCCTTATAATGTATCTAATTTGAAATCTTAAATTTTTAAAAATTTCAAATGACCTTGGATATAAATATGTTGTATATCAAAGTTGTAGGTCTCGAAGAGATGTAAAAGTTTTTAGTTTATAACTTTTTCATTTGAAATTGTTTAGCCATCCAAAATTTTGTTATAAATGCATAGAGAAAATACTACATGCCACGCCAGCAATCCAAACCATAGAAATGGTGAGCTACTATTGGTCCAAATAGGGTGCCACGGATCCCTCCCTTATACAGTTAAAATATCTCTCTCCCACCTCTCACATCTCTCTCTCAGCTCACTACAGCCTACAGGGGCGGCGACCAGGCGGGCGGCCGTGCGGCAGGCGCGGCCGGGCACGCGGAGCGGCTCGGCCAGCGGGCGGGGCGGCATGCATGCATAGGTATCTAATTTTGGGCCGGGCGCACACCTCTCAGTGAGGCACTTCCCTTCTTATATTTATTCAAAAGCACATAAAGGAGTGCATCTACCCTGCCTACCATTCTTTACTAGATGTTCATAGTACATATGAGTCCCTTGTGCACACCTAGTTAGTGACCGTTGATCATGCATGATACATGCAGCACATTTCTTACACTACTGCACACATGTGAATGCTTAACGCTAGTTCAGTCCAATTTGGCATTTGTGTTGCTCAAGAATATAAATTAATCTCCAAGCACATCAGTTATTCTAGATACAAGAATAGCAGTGTGATGCCCATATGCATGTTGTAGTTCACCGGCGATTGGGTCAACGAGCACTGAAAGACACAGAGTACAACGATGCTTTGGTGCTGTGAAAAAAATGCGGCAGGCGTTTTCCGTTGTATTCCAAATCTTTATAAAAAAACTTACAGCTAAATATAGCAGCATATCTGCCTAAAAGCACGGCATGAACGCCAACTACCAGACGTGCCATCCCACGACTCACGCCATGCCGTGCACAACTCCTACGACGCTGAAACAAAGGAAATGCTCCCCGCATGGATAGGACATGCGTCAGGATATGTACAGACTTGACTGACTCGATCAACGGGTTAAGCTCAACAATGCACACATATAGCACACCAACAGGATTAAAAATGTCGCACTTTCGATCAAAGCAGTCTGACCATTCCTTTCATGAACAAAGTCCAGGTCTGCTCTTGCATCCCGACGCCAAAATGCTGGCGCCATGCCGAGGCTGCAGAACACAGAGAGCTGACAGTACCATAAAGCTGGACCGTCGGGTCAGGATGGATGAGGATCTCGCGGGCTGCAAATACAACAACGCAAGAACGCCATTTCCTGTCACCAAAGGAGCAAGAGATGAATGACTGGAAGCGGACTAGCCTTTTTCATACCAAGTGCACAACCTGAGAAGAAGAAGAAATAGATAGTATAGAATGCTAACCCTGTGTTTATTAACAAGCTGCTTAACTTAGATTTTATAAGAGCGTATACTGTGTAGCTTGATTGAACGAGCTTCAGCTCTGTCTGTGAAAGATGCCCTCTTACCCACTCATCTTTCCCCCTTACCCTCCCGAGAGGAAAGTAGGGGCCTCGGTTTTTAGATCCCTACTTGAATAATGGCCTTTCGAGGACTAGCAGACGATCGAAAAACGAATGAGATCAGAAAGTCATGAGCAGCAACGCTGCAATGAGGAGAGAGGAGCAGTGAAGGGCACGGGAAAGAGCCATCTTATGTTCATGTACGCTGCAAACTTGAGACATCTCTGAGGTCGCATATACTCCCATGTAGTAGGTGCTGGCATGCAAACTGTGCCTGCGTACGTTGCCTGTACTGGCTGATGTACCTTTGACATGGTCATTGGTCTGACTGCTTCAGCACAACGCGAGGACAAACATGAAAGCGGTTCAGAGGCAACTGGGGTGACACCGTACAATCTCAATGGGAAGATTTTCATA
Organism: Echinochloa crus-galli; assembly: GCA_900205405.1. NCBI lineage: Eukaryota > Viridiplantae > Streptophyta > Magnoliopsida > Poales > Poaceae > Echinochloa > Echinochloa crus-galli. The sequence continues at coordinate 651,951 of OAMR01000333.1, read as the reverse complement.
TCACGGTAGTCCAGGGCAGCAGTCAGATATGCTTATCATGTGTTGGCTAAGGGTGAATGCATGCCTCCTGAAAAACGCAAATGCATGTATGCAACAATTTACTGACAGTTGTTGTACAGGCTGGTAATGTTGCATAATATTAGCAAGTTCGTAAGAGACCATCAATAGATCACTAACGTTTGAGGTATACAGAACGGAGTTTGAGCTCACTGTGGTTTTCGTTTACTCATAGAAACCACATGCCATGTCTCCAGACGTCAGAAGTAAACGGCTTCAATATACACCCAGAGAACCTGATATTTGTAATACCTAACACGTTAACCGGTTCTACTCACGCAGACTAGGGGAATGGTTGATCAGCTAAACACAAAAGTGAAAACAATGGCAGTACCAACTAGGTATTAGATATAATATCATTACATCATACCCAAGCTTTTCTTGCTTCTCTGGGGGCATCAAAGACCACGACGTCTGGAGACTTCTTCATGGACCTACTCAACTGAAACACGGGGTGCCTGCAAAGCCTCTCAACCCCTTTCCTGAAACTAAGTCTGTCGAACAAGCCTTCCACATTTCTGTTACCAAATTCCTTTCCAGAACAGTTGACTTGGTTATTCGAATCACTACCAAGAGGAGAAACATCACTGTGGCTTTTCTTGTGGTCCATATCAACTCCAAACTTCTTTGGTTCATCAGAACGGCTTTGTGAGTGATGATGGAGAGCTTTCTCAGCTCCAAACACTTGAACAGGAGTAGCCCTCATGGGAAAATGCAAGTCTTTCTGACTTGAAAGAACTAAAGGTTTCTCCAAATGCTCTGACATCTGAGGTTCATCTTGGTCATTTGGAGAGTCGGAGCATGGTTGCGATGCCTGAACTGCTCCAGTCGCCTCCTTTCGTTCCTTTATAGTTTTCCAGATTAAAGTCTTGAGGAAATTCATCACCTGAACTGCATGTATCAGGGCAGTTAACGGATCGGCCATCTGGAAGAGAAATACCTCAGGATTAGTGTGTGCACTTTGTGTAATATGCAGATAAAGTAAGAGGCATTTCTGATAACCTGAGTCATATTGGGTGCAAAAACCATCGCGATGTTTTGGGCATTCATCTTGTTGTGGCTTTCGTGCTCCACAACATCGGCCATCAGATTAATGGCCCAATTAATTAAGTAATGCTGCTTCCACTGGTGGTAGCATAGAAGCAAGGAGAGCACACTCCTCTTCCGTATTGCAGTGCATTACTTGTTCTGGTGTCAGTGCGTCCAATACTCCTGCAGGAAGTTCCCGAAACCAGGCCGAAGAAGGCGCCGAGGCCGTTAGGGATCTGCACGCACATACGCACAGCTCGGTTGCGGTTCGAGATTCAACCGGGATCGGAGGTGAATGCTACTGAACATGCATGAGGAGATTGGGTTCATGGACGATACTGACCGTGAGGGAGGTAGAGGTCGAAGCGGATGAGCGCGTAGGCCGTCCAGCAGATGCCGTTGAGGAAGTTCACCAGTGACAGGAAGAAGGGCATGTACTCAACGCTCTTGGTTGTGATCACTTTTGTATGCACAAACCATCAGTACAAACATGTGAGCCAACAGCTGGATATCGATCCGGCCGAAAATAACAATAATGCACAGCACAATCTAACTCCTTCAGGTTTTTTTTTGAAAAAAAGAGGGAATGTTAGCAGTTCAGTATTTTCCGTTGTATGTACTTTTTAAGTTTCAAATCAAAGTGCAAAGCAGCTAATGGTGAACTCTAGACCACAGGATCTCGCGAAGGTACCAGCAGCTAGCATAGTGACCGCCACTGCACCTTCATTTTATCTTCAATGTGACGGCTTCACAAAAGTTGGCAAAGGGAAGGTCACAAAAAGCAGAGAGAGCGAGGCACAGGGGACACATGTACTTGCTTCATCCAGGAACACTAGATTCCAAATCTATCACACCCGTAACTTGCAAGCTCACAACAACTAAGCCCGCATACGTTTCTGTTGAACTCAAAGCTGCTAGGGAAGCATTTATTCCCAAGCGATAGGGCTTATAGTTCAGATTGATGCCTTAGTCCACTCGGAAGATAGAACTAATAATGGAAAAAGATATGCTTAAGAACTCCAACAGTAAGTTGATCAGTTACTATCGGTAGGGACGGGAGACAAAACTGCCACTGATGGGAAAGCGATAAGAAGCCTGAAAGCGATTCTTACACAAGATACGATGACAGGAAGGGAGTTCGATCAGGAATGGAACCGGAGAATATGAAATTGGCTCTCGACCCAGGCCTTGCTTTGTTTACCTCTCCTCCTATCGTATCGAATAAGGTTTCCTAGCCTAGCCCATCTCGGTGTCTGCTACCGAAAGAGAGAATTGGTCTAAGGGCAGCTTAAAACCAGCCCAACCTCTTCATGGTCACACCCCCTTTTTCGTCATTTCCGACGCTTTTATTGTTATAGTAAGCCGGGCAAAGCAGAGTTCTTACTCATTCCTATAGGATAATGTTGTTACTTTATGTGGTCATTGTGTAACTACCTACTCCCATCTTTTAGAAATCCACCTTGGCAGTAAATGCAACGCAGTAGGAATTTTCTATATAACTTCTAGTAGTAGGGTCTCTCGTTAACAGAGATGGATTGGCTCGTCGTGTACCAAACCCTCTTTTGCTGTAGACCTTTCAAGCCTGGATGAACCGTCCTTCCTATGGATAAAAGCGAAAGAAGAAGCAATTGATTTCCCATTTGATTTTATTAGATCATTTCTTTTGCGAAGGATACAACAGGAAAGGCTGGATATAAAGCAGGAGTCAAAGAAGTGAAAGAGGCTGCGGGGAAAATCGTTTTCGAACCAATTCATTCATTGAACTATATACGAGACGATAAATAGGGTCGCGGGTTATACATTCCCTTATTTGCTTCTGGCTAAGCATCTTTCGGCGCTAGTACGATCCCTACCTCAAAGTCGGATTGAATAAATAGAGGCAGAAAATGCAAAATAAACCCATTGGTTGATACTTCAAAGGTTGAACTTTCAAAGGTACAATAGAGCTCCTTTGTTGATATTTAATTCATTTTGTTTACTGAACTCTTTTCAGGAGATAGGTCTACCGTTGCAAACTCATCTGCTTGTAAATTCATTGTGTAAAATAACTCGTAAATTCATTGTGCCAGAATTGATCACTGATCAGGTGTGATCAGTCTCATCCGTCTAAGAGACTGATCCGGTGCGATGAGTCTATTCCGTGTAATATTTTGGAATTCCTCTTCCAACTCGTCCCGGAATGGGCGTTATGGCAAAGAACAAGAAGAAAAAGAAATGGTTTGGATGGAGAGCGGCTTGATGTCATGGAGAAGGGCCTAACTAAGGGCTAAACTCAACCTAGAACCTCCTATATATAGTTTTGGATGGGTATAGTCGTAAGAAGCAAGGTGTCCAAGCCTCAGGATAAAAGAAGGACTTAATCACCAGCGGGAGCAATTAGAGCAAAGGCAGCAGAGAACAAACTACCATATTATCGTAACTAGTTGGTTAAGAATTGATTTCATCATTTCATATTTACTATGCCTTTCTTTATCTTTCATCAGTGCGTAGGCCACTTACCAATAATGGAGAGCTCGGTTTCCTTTCCACTTTAGTGAACAGAGGCAGGATACAAATTCGATGAAGCTCTTGTTATAGGTTCTTTTAGCCCTAAGCTTCCTTTCCTTCCCTATTTGACTTTCCTTATTCGAAATGGGAATCTTTCTTTCTTATCCTAGGCAGTGTTGGTCAAAAGGCTCCCTAGAAAGGGTTTCCCTTGGCGAACGGGTGAGTAACACGTAAGAACCTAATACATTTCTTTAAAAAAAGGTAAAGCCAAGAGAGATATAAAAACTGGTGCTATTGCGGCTACACCTCCCGCTTTGTCAGGTAATGGTTGAATGAACCAGTCTAAGTGGGTTCAATTCTAAAGGATAAGAATAGTCTTTGTTGCCTCGGTTGTCTACCGCTCCGTGGGTTGCTAGATTGGGCAGGAAAAAAGGAGTTATCAAGGAGAGCAGCATGGCTTGATTCTGTTTCTTCTTTCTATTGCTTTTTAAGATAATATGAACTCTATCTTCAGTATTGATACTTTGAAGTACTCGACAGCCAGGCCAACAGAATATACACCGAACCAAGCCGGCTCTGCCCATTACCCTTCGTGAGCCAAGCTTTTTCCGTTGCCTGATCTTATCAAGATACGTACCTTGAATATCATGACTGTTAGTTAGTATGAACAGGCCAGGCACTGCAAGCCAGAAAGCTCCCCACAATTTCTTGATTTGAAGCAGAGGTAGTCTCCTTCTTCTAGTTACAATTCAGTCTCCTTCTTCTAGTTACGATTCGCCCTCGTCTGTCACTATAGATGTTCTAGCTTGGGTGGGAGGACTCACTCACTAGGGAGGTAGCCGCAAAAATAGGAAACATAGGGAGTAGCTGCAATAGATAATAGGAAAGTCGGTGTAAGCAGCTACCCGATAGAAGTCTAACGAAAGTAGGAAAGAGTTTATTGAGTGACTTGATATATATAGATAGTATTTCCTATGCATATACTGAGTAGTACTTGAAGCTTAGCACTAGCATTGGCATTTAGTAATAGTTCTGGCAATGAGTGACTATGGCTACCTGAACGGAAGGAGTTCCCACAAGACCTGTGAATGTCAACTTCACTTAAGGGTAAAGCATGCTCGCTCCTTCGCTCGTACGAACAATCACTATAAGCATAAATTGCAAGATGCATGCCCTTACCATAAGTAGATATGAAGGAAGGATGGTAGTATGAGATAGACTGGGAATCAAAATGAAGCAAACCGGACAATTGGCTTAACCCTTCAATCCTATGATGACAACCAGAGTGAACCTTCGGAGTAGCGCTTGCATGAACACAAGTTCAGGTAGCATTCAATGCTTATGCAATAGCCGCTACTTCTCGAAGACCATAGAACGGGGAATCTCCTACCTTGAATGAGATATATAAAAATAAAGGATATACCAATTTAGTTTTGGGAAAGCTTTATTGGAAACAGACCTGACTTAGAGATCCCGGCCAGGGATGTGGGTGGAATTTTAGCCATGTTCAGATACTTATTCATCTGTCATGCGGTCATTGATTGGAAAATGTTGTCAAGCTGCCACTGGCAGGATATTCTTTGCCACTGTCGCAGGGTTTAGCGTGTCGGCCTCAACCCGCTCAGGGGAGCCGGCGCGGGCCGCTTTCCCGCCATAACTTCTACAATAGGGCAGGGATGAATCTTCTTTTGAGGAAGAGAATCTGTACCGCTTAAGTAAGTCACTCAGCTTTTTTGAACCCGGCCTTAGACGCTTTCTTCTACCCATAGAGAGACTTGCACACATAAGACGGAGGAGTAGGGTCAATGAACCGGAGGGCATGCAACATATAAAGCTGCTTATCAAGGCATGTAGAAAAGCACTTTTTATATAAAGTTGCAGAATTAATCAAGCTGTAGAGATAGCCAGGGATAAGCCTGCTTAGAATATCTGCCCGAATGACGTGTTGTATGTTATTGTGACAAATAAACGAATAAGCATTGATTGATAAACTAGTTTCTAGTTTAGAGGTCTAGTCAATAGTAAGCTGGTCTACCTTTCGTGAATGATAACTTGACTTTGAATAGCTGTACGGACTGTTATCGGCAGTGTAGCGGCAGTTCATTGTTGTTACGAGCCCGATAGTCAAGAGAATCGGGAATAGAATGGTTTGCAAATATCATTGCTTCTTTCCTGACTTAAGTCACTTAAGCACATTCCAATGGAACTTGTCAATTGAGATTTCTTACGTAAATAGTGAGTGAGCTCGCTTAGATAGTTCGTGGGTCTAAGGTAGTACCAGGTATAGTAGGGACAGACAGGTAGTAGTTTGAAGGGATGCCGTGAACATAAGCCTTGCATTTCTTCATTTCAAAACTCCTAACAAAATAGGGGAATGAAAGTGTAGGGGTGACTTGACGTTACGAGATGTCAAATCGGCACCAACGAATGTCACTAGGTGAGTTTGACTACGAACTCGAGGATGCTGGGAACGATCTCTTTTCGGGGAATCACTCTCGTAGAGAGGCCCTCTTCCTCCCTTTTTCTGAATCTGGGAGAGAGGCAAAAGAGAAGTCCAGAGAGACCTCGACTCTTTCAGGGAAAGGAGGGAGATCGAATGCGAGATGGAGTCCCTGCCGAATGGAATGGACATCCTTGGGGACAGCTGTGTAAGACTGAATTGACCATAAAATTGGACGGAAAAACTACTACAAAGATCACAAGAAACCCAGCTCAAAGTGAATGGAGAGAGAACCCCTGTGCCTTGGAAGGATCTGAAGCTGTTCGGACACTCATAGACAAGTGAACTCCAATCCAGGATCCCTCGAAAAGTGAAGTGAACTAGCCAGGTAGAACAGTAAGGTTAGGAAAAGAGTCTTTCATGTCAAGGTGAACATAGACAGACAAGGTTAGTTTGTTTTCCTTAATTCTCAGAGAGAAGACTCGTTGCTGGAACCGAGAGCACTAGCGATTACTTTCTTTCTTACCTTCAGCCGAGAAATTCCATACCTTCCACCGACTTCTTTTGTGTGTGGCCAGAACGTGATGCTTTCCAATGCCGAGTACTTTTCTTCACAATGTATGAAGCCCGTAAAACCGAAATCGATCCAAATCCACGACCTTGACGATTGAGGAAAAAGGGTATGTATTATTATGGTGTTCGCCTTCTTT
>OAMR01000333.1:617728-640228 GCA_900205405.1 Echinochloa crus-galli | reverse complement strand
AAGACGATTTTATGACTTGTGACTACCAGCTGACTGTACTATAGAAGAGTAGCGCATTCAAATAAGATGAACGCAAAGACTGCAACGCTATCTCTTCGTACTGGCACTATTACTGCGCGCGCACACGCGCTACTCGTATCGTCTCGTATATAGTTCAATGAATGAATTGGTTCGAAAACGATATGAACGAATTGGATTGGAAAGTGCATTCAGTAGGGCACGAATGGCTATAAGGTTCCTGAGCAAGTCAGACAGTATTGGGAGTCGTCATCAATAAGAACTACGGCTTTCCTTAAATGCTACGATCACTCAACCCAGAACCCGAGCCAGGTGCAAAGTCCAAAGAAAGGTTGTCGCTTATGTTGCTCTTTCTTGCCTCCTGCTTTATATCCAGCCTTTCCTATGCTTACCGAAGGTCAGAGTCCTATGTATGTATACTCCTGCCAGCCTTTTACTCCTCAAGTCGTAAGGAAGAAAGCTACGAATGAGCGCTATTTCTCATTCAACATGAATCGAGGCTATTTAATCCGTGAAGCAATCGAGGCGAGTGATTGGCCCTCAAAAGCTATTGAATAAAAAGCAGTCGATGCATTCCAACTAAAGATATTCATGGTATGGAAGAGGAAAGCCCCTTAATCACACTTTTGGATCAAGTCGTACCAGCACCAGCCCGCGTATAAGAATTCGACCCGCAAGCACTACGAAGGTGCTGTAAAGCCCCAGTCAACACCCGTTCCAAGTTTCCTTTGACCGGGCATCGTAAATTATGCACTAAATCCCACCTTTGGGCACTCGATGACTCCAAACTAATCCCAAATTGCTCAAACAAGCAACAGACCTGAGCGTCTGTGAAGTGAGAAGAAGGGAAAAGCTTAGAGAGAGCTGTACCTGCAGCACCAGTAGCTTCGATTTTACTTAACTTCCTACTCTAGTCTCCCCTATGTCTTTCCAGAGAAAAAAGAGCTGCTAACACAAACCTCGTGTAATTTGTTTACATAAACAAGCAATACTCAAAAAAATAAAAAACAAGCTGGCTCTACCTCTTGCATGAATTTCTTTCAGTAAAGTAGATAAAGACGAGTAGAATGAGCCAAAGCTAGTCCGCCATAAGCCCTGGGTTGCATTGAAGTTTTAGTCTTGCAGGGAACACAGAAAAGAAACGCTTTGGTCTGCTGTCGTTCAATCAACTACTTTATTGTCTCTAAATAAGCGTAAACTTACTTTGAAGAGTAGAGCCTGTATCGAAGGAAAAGATTCCATAGGCCATGTCCCTCTTGCTTATGCGCCCTCTCCTTTGAAGTAGAATAACTCCGTCCCCTAGCTTTGCTCACCTTGTTGAAACTAGCCCCGTTGCAATAGAGAAATCCTTTCCCGTTGAGAATGAACAGCTTTACCAAGGCATTCCACTGTCTTTGCTGGAACTGCTGTCCTCACTGAACTAACTGCCCGTTTCACTTGTCCCGTAGCTGGCTTGGAATAAGAAAAGTCTTTTCTTCCTTCCCCGTGAGCTAGAAGGAAGAGAGAAGCTGTGGCTGGCTTTGTTCACTTGGCTGGCTGGTCTATATATTGATATTTTGTCTTAATAGAGAAGAAGCTTTTTCCTGCGAAGATCAAGTTGAACTGTGAGTTCTAAAGGTTTTCCTGATGTACCAGTGTCTGTGTCGCTTTCCAAGTAGTCCTTTCTTATTTAATCAAAGTGCCGGGCTTCAAAATCCAGAACTGCTAACAAACCAAGGATATAAGAATATTCATTAGGTTAATCACTTTTCTGTGTTCATTAGTGAACTTCCCCAGATAACAAATGTCTAGAATCTCCAGATAAGGAAGTACTCTTCTCAAAACACAACTGCTAACTACAGATAATTCTTCATTTGCTCCTTTCCTTGGTTTAGATTTTAGAACAGCACTAGATCTTAAGTAATTGTGGTAGCAGACCCCCTAAAGCACCAGACCATTTTCTGAACCAATTGCAAGTAAAAGTAGTCTTTGCAGCAAGTTAAACAATAGTATCACAAGTTCACAACTATGAATGCTCACACTCAGGATAGACGCCCAGCTTTATTAAGAAAGCCAAAGTTCATACAAGAAAAAAGGAAATAAGGAAAGCAGGGGACACCTGCGTTACAATGAGGTAATCTGACTTATAACGACTCCTGAACAACTCAAACACTAGAAAGCACTAGTATCACCAAACCAACAACTGAGCTTTCGACAGACGGACTTAGTCTTTCTTCAGGTCCCGCTAACCTAGTGATGTAGAAGATTAGCGCCGGATGGCACATCCATGCTGTGTCTCAGGAACCTTTTCAATATGGTACTGGGAATGGAATAACAAAGGCTTTTGGCAGTTTGTGGATCGAGATGTGATTCGCTTTTTTTAGTAAGAGTTTCTTTCTTTTGGTGTGCTCTTCCTGGAACTGGTAATAGGCTCAATTTGGTACAGAAGATGCACAAAGTGGTTTCAGTAGCACTACCGAGTTCGCATCAGCGATTTTCTCACCAAACAAGCAACGGATTGAGCAACTAGCGCGAAAGCCGTTGCGCTAACGCGCATTCTCCACCACTTTGATGGAATCAATGGGTTTTGTCAATGAATTAATCTACCGGCATCGGAGGGAGAAGCGGAGTCGGGAGCTGGAGGAAATAACACTTTTTGATGGACGGGAGAGGGGGAGGCAGTTGTTTCATTTCATTCGTTGACCCGGAAGGTCGTACAGCTCCATAATCAGAAGCGCAGGAAGCACTGATGAAGGATGGTCTAAGCCTAGAGCGGGAACAAAGCAGAGGCGGGGGCTATGACTAAAGCCCCCATGGATTGATACGGAACCCCCCAGACCAAGTAGTCGATCCGCCAGCACCATCAAGCAGGTACCGAGGTATTCCCCGCTTTCAGTAGTTTGATACTCGGGCTTCAGTAGCCGATAGGAGGTGGACCATAACTCGTTGACCATGCAAAAAGGGGCAAAGGCTCGGGCTCTGATATCAATCAATAGCAGCCAGCCAGTTGACCGTGTGAAAGAAATAGATCCAATTGACGGTCACAGAACCACTACGGGATAGTCCGTGAGACAAGATCGGGATCCAGATTCATATCCCTCGACCACTAGTGGAAGACCTTTCAAAGGAAAAGGTTGGTTGGGAGCGGGAGGAAGTCAATTACAGAAAGAGTAGAGACGGATATGGGGGCTGTAGCTCCGACCATGTCAACTATGATGCTCTCGCTGCTGCCAGTCCTTTCACCAGTGAATGCTGTCATGCGCTACTTCCCGAACCTCCGTGTCTAGGTCCTGCCGAAAAAGACTGCAAATGATTTACCATCCATCCCACTCATATAGGTACGTTATCGGATTTTGCGGATCGGGAAATGGATCGAACCGCGCGAAATGGTCGCCTCGGAATACAGGGCGCAACGGAACCAAGGTTCTTTGTTGGCGTGTTGCGTAACAAGGGCAAGAGGGGGTGGAAGCGTTCGCCGACTTTGATAGGCAACGCATTGCAAGCAAATAGAGCAGAGAGCTGACCCTTAGTTTCTATTAGAGTCGCGAGGTAGTCGGTCCTAAAGGGAAAACCTTGCAGCTTACTTGCTATAGCAGTCATCGCGCGTGTGTGTATCTCTCCCCGAGAAGAGGCGCATGGGGTAGCGAGGCAAATCGTGTTTCATCAAATGTGACATGTCTTGAGATGAGCTGCGTGCGGGGATCATAACAGCAGTACCCCTTGTGCTGATCACTATAGCCAACAAAAATACATGACTTTTTTCTCAAAGGATTGACTTTGGCCACACCGTCTTGATCAAAGAGCTCGGGTTACACAAATCTCCCTGAAATTTGCAACGAGGATCTTTTGCCAGTGTCTCATGTTATCTTATACTCCTAAACATAACGCGGAGGCGAACCATGATAGCCCTCCTCCGTCGTTTTGCCTCTCCCTCGCCCCACACGCAATTTTTCTGCTTCGCCACCATGTGGGACCGCCGCAGTGCCACATCGCGTGCCCTTCGTTTCTCACGCTCGCCCGGGTCGTCGGATCACATCGCCCTACCTCTTGCCTAATGCCCCGACCCCCCCTCGCAGCCTCGGATTGCCATCCGCCACCCGTGCGCCTCACCATGGACTTCGCTGGTTGCGCGCCTCCCTACGCCTCTGTCACCAGCATCATGACGTGACGAGGTTGCGCAATGTGCATACCTAGGCGCCACTGCCCTGCGCTCCTCGCATAGCCGTGCCCCACTCTACCTCTGCGCATTGTCCTCTGACGCGCCGCAGCCCGCCATCCCCGAGCTACCGATGGAAGAGGAGGTCAGATCCGTGGATGGTCCAGCGTGATCCACGGCCTTTCGTAGAGAAAGATGCTGGATTTGACGGGATCCATGAGGAAGGGAGCGGCCCTCGAGGACCTTACCGGATCCGCCCTCACCTTCCATTAATGGTGCTCTACATCTGGCGGCCGTGGCAACTCACGAGCGCGTCGACGACCTGCGCCACAACGTGTCGTCCACATCGGCGCCTGATTCATCTCCGTCTCGTGCTTGGCGCCGTCCCTTGGTGGGTGAGACCGGCTGTGCTCGGATCCAGCGAGCTTCATATGGACGCTGAAGGTACATGTCAACGGTACGAGCGTGTTTGAGATGGCACAGAAGGTACATGTCAATCTTAGGGAGAAGTCACTCCAGAAGGACCCCAACAAGTGAAAAATAAGCCATTTATTGTCGATGGCGCTCGGTTCAAGAACATTTCTCGTTTTTTACATGTACTTCGTGTTTTGGCAAAAACTACCAATCTGTCGTGTCATCGAAGATATGCATCTAGAGAACAATGTTTTTGAGAGCACAATTGGTCTATTGGAGCTATATCAAGTAAGAAGAAGGATGGCCTCAGGTGGTCCGTCTTGATATTATGCCAGAGCTTCACCCACTGGACCTCATAAATGAAAAAAATTTCCCGCCGCTGGCACGGGTGCACTACCGGAAAATTCATGTTTGTCGTGTGCGTTTTTTCGGGCACACAGCAAAAAAGGAGTTTGCCGTGTGCTTCCCAAAAAACACTCAGCGAAAAAAAAACACTCGGCAAAGTATGGCTTTGTCATGTGCTTTTTTCTTGCCACACGGTAAATTCATACTTTGCCGTGTGCTTTTTTGTGGCATATGAAAAAATCATGAGTTTGCGGTGTGCCAATAAAGACACACGGCAAAGCTATACTTTACCGTGTGCTTTTTTTCTTGGCACACGGCAAATATGTGTTTCAAAGCACATTTTAAAACCCTAAACGAATTCAAATGAAAATGTTTTGAACTATAAAGTTGTATAACTCATCAAGATGAACAATTTTTGTTGCAGGCAGTTTTTCATTTGACAATGCTAAATTATGTTTATTCATAAATCTTACATGTCTCTCTAGTAGTTTCTCTCTAGTAGTAGTAGAAACTACTAGAGAGATGAGATTTCAAATTCTGAATTTCAAATGATCTTGGATGGAGAAACACTCTAAATGAAAGTTGTAGACCTTTAAAAGTTATGAAACTTTGTAGTTGACAACTTTTGTATTTGAGATTGTTTAAAAACTCAAAATATTATTATAAGTTATATAATTTAAAATTTTCAAATGATCTCGAATGTTAATAAGTTATATATCGAAGTTGTACATATCAATGAAATATAAAACCTTGTAGTTGATAACATTTTAATTTGAGATTGTTTAATAATTTAAAATATTCTTATAATGTATCTAATTTTAAAATTTTCAAATGACCTCAGATGTAAATATGTTCTATATCAAAGTTGTTGGTATCGAAAAGATGTACAAGTTTTTAGTTTACAACTTTTTCATTCGAAGGTGTTTAGCCATCCAAAATTTCAATACAACAGCAAAGAAAAAACACGCGTCGCCACGTCATCAATCCACTCCTTGCAAATCCCGGCATCTCACCCGGATCCCACTCTTACATCTCTCTCTCACATCTATCTCTCGTCTCTCTCCTGAGCAGCTCTCTCGTATCATCTCTCTCTCTCACTCTCTCTCTCTATCCCTCCCTCGATCTGGGCGGTGGCCGGCAGCCAACCGTGGGGCGCCACGGCCCTAACGCGGGTGGCGACCAGGCAGGCGAGGCCCCGGCTCGTCTTGGCGGCGGCCGGTGGCAGGGCGAGATTTGCCCCGGTGCTGGCGGGCGGCGGCCGGGCAGGCGGAGCTCGGGTTTGGCTTGGCGGTGTTCGGGTGCGGTAGGCAGCCAGCGGCGGCACAGTCGGGTGTCGCGGGCGGCGCGGCGGTGTGGCCAGGCGGGCAACGCGGGTGGCGCGATGGATCCAAGGCAGCGGCCCCAAGCGGCGGACCCAGGCACGATGGCGCGGTGGCTCCAAGGCGCGCGGCGGCGGCCCTAGGCACGGTGGCTCCAAGGCGGCTCTGGGGTGGGCCCCCTGTTTTTTTTATTTTTTTGAAATATGTTTGCCGAGTGTCGTTTCGCCACACGGCACTGACTTTATCGTGTGCCCGACAAAAGGCACACGGCAAAATCGGCTTCGCCGGCTGGTGTTTGCCGTGTGCGACACATGGCAAAGGCTTTGTCGTGTGTATATTGACCTTTGCCGTGTGCCGCCAGCGCACGGCGAATCCGGTAGTGGTGGAGATTTAGCAATAGATTGAGCTTCCGAAGGGATTGTTTGCTTTGCCTTATTTATCACCAACTTTTGAGCTTATGTCGTGTGTGTTATGTGGAGATGGAGTCTCCAAAATAGCTAATTACTAGGTGGTACCCCGCGCGTTGTTGCGGGAATTTATACAAAATTTGAAGATGCAATTTGAAAGTAGAAACATTAAAATGATTGCATTGTAATTTTTTTTAAACAACAATGTAGAGGAAAACACATTCATTTTATTGAGAGAGAACTATTCAGAAATTTGTAGCATGGTACTCGCAAAGACTAACACAATGCATAGCCGCAAAAAATCAGTAGAAGACATAAATTCATAATTCTAGTGGATGGTGATGTGGACATCTTGCATGTGGAGAGAAATAGGGGTGGGACATTTAGTGGGTACCAATTATATAGTTGTTATAGATAACAATTCTCGACCTTCATGCATTTGCATTTCATTTACTCAATGAAATAGACTCCCTTTTTCCAACAATGCAGTTTTCATCTAGCTGCTTTTCAAGGAAACAGTTATGAAGAAGCATATGGTCAACAACAACAACATGTCCATCGGTTACTTACCACACATGCGATATCTACTGCAACACGTATGTTAATCATTCATATTAGTCGTGACATAACTTTCTTGAAAACATAAATGTATTGTATATGTGTTTTATTCTGTTATGTCCTGCCGTCCTAATGATGAGGACATCCTCCACTATTACCCGCTGGCAAAGACGCAACAAAAATGGGCCAAGTGGCCCAGTTGTAGTCGGGCGGCGACCATGTGAGCCTCTGAATAATCCCACCTTGCTTAGCTAGGGAGGAGGAAGTCACGTTAAAAGGGAGAGCCACCCTTCCCCTATCAGACTAGTCTTTTAGGGAGATTGGGCCTTTCCTCGAGTGGGTGTGCCTAAGAACTGTTGGGGGCCGGGCAACCTTAATTTGTTGGGCCTCGGCCAACCCCATGCCTGGGCCGGATGTATCTTTTGGTATCAGAGCTGGGCCCTTGTTAAGAAGGGGAGAATGATGAGGACATCCTCCACTATTACCCGCTGGCAAAGACGCAACAAAAATGGGCCAAGTGGCCCAGTTGTAGTCGGGCGGCGACCGTGTGAGTCTCTGAATAATCCCACCTTGCTTAGCTAGGGAGGAGGAAGTCCCCTTAAAAGGGAGAGCCACCCTTCCCCTATCAGCCTAGTCTTTTAGGGAGATTGGGCCTTTCCTTGAGTGGGTGTGCCTAAGAACTGTTGGGGGCTGGGCAACCTTAGTTTGTTGGGCTTCGGCCAACCCCACGCCTGGGCCGGATGTATCTTTTGGTATCAGAGCTGGGCCCTTGTTAAGAAGGGGAGAATGATGAGGACATCCTCCACTATTACCCGGTGGCAAAGACGCAACAAAAATGGGCCAAGTGGTCCAGTTGTGGTCGGGCGGCGACCGTGTGAGCCTCTGAATAATCCCACCTTGCTTAGCTAGGGAGGAGGAAGTCACATTTAAAAGGGAGAGCCACCCTTCCCGACTAGTCTTTTAGGGAGATTGGGCCTTTCCTTGAGTGGGTGTGCCTAAGAACTGTTGGGGGCCGGACAACCTTAATTTGTTGGGCCTCGGCCAACCCCACGCCTGGGACGGATGTATCACCTAATGTTTCAATTTTACATGCTCCTGTTTAACTAATAAGGTCCTGCTTGGATCTAGGGACTAAATTTTAGTTTGCTAAAAATTAGCCCCTACAAATCCAAACAGTGGGGCTAAAAGTTGTGTAAAGATTAGTCAACCTCTTATCTAAACTTTAGTCCATTAGCCCTCCAAACCCAGCTAATGACAGATAATGCTACAGCTAAAAATTAGTCATCCCATCCAAGCAGATCAGGGCTAATTTTAGTCTTAGCTATGGCTAAACTTTAGTTTATTTAGCCCATCCAAACAGGCCCCAAGTTAATTAATAGTTGAAAGTTTAATATTGAGCTAGCTCATTGAAATGTATCATGCATGGTTACGCTAGTCGAGTGTATATATAGTATATATCAATGTTGTATCAATTTCAGAAGCTACCAGAGAGGATTTCAGTTCCTTCATCACCTACCCTATCATGGAATGCCTTCTATTTAAGGCGGTACCGCACTGCTACTTAATTCCATTTCTTATATAGTAGGTGCTCCACCAGCAATGCATTGCGCCCTTCTCATGGAAATTCTGTGAATGCTAGCTATTACTTTAATTTCTAGGCAGGGGAAGTATCAGCAAGTAGGGAACCACGTGATAGAAAACACAGAGAAGAGATTGATCAACTAGCATTAGAGTATATAAAACGGTTGCCCTTGCTGCCAGTAGCTTACTACATGCTGGGGGTAGGTAGTCACTACTATTTAATCAGGGCCGGCTCTACAGTTTCATAGGCCCTCGAGCGAAGATGATACTATGGGCCCTATAGCCTAAATATTTTTCATTTGTATTATGAAAAAAGATAATATTACTAATAATATGTATTCAATTCTCAAATACAACACTGATACTACAAACTAAAAGAGTTATAAAATAAAACGGTTACCCATATGCTTCAGTCCTTCGTTGCAAAATATCTCACTTTCCTTTTCTTTTCTAATAACCAAGCAAATGCTTCTTAGCCAATATTCTATGACTATTAGCTAAATTATGAAGGAAAAAACACTGGAATTAAAAATTTAAAACCCTAGCAATCTAACATAGTATCCTGGTAAGCAAGCAAGTAACAGGTTAACTCACTTAGGCTGAGGAGTTGAGAATTTGCTAATCCTCTGATCAGAGCACTAGAGCAGACGAGGGCTGAGGGCAGGCCGCAGGCAATTGATTTGATTGAGTTCTGAATCATGATCTCATGGATGAGCGGCGGAGCCGATGCAGACTCTAGATTCGCGTGTCGCTAAGTTTGTGTTATGTATCTGGCAGCTGACGAGCGAAACATGGAACGATATTTTGCATAAGGCTTTGTGTCGCACCGGAGGACCTAGAGGATTTTGGAATCGGCGGCGTATGTGTGCGGCTGTGGCTGCATGGCAGCTGCCGACGTACTTCATAGAATACTTGGACATACAGCATCCTGGCCCCCCTCCGCTCTGGCCGCTGGCCGTCGCCCTGTTGCCTAGGGCCAGAGCCGGCCCTGTAGTATTTAATATATTAATATTTTCTATATACAGGTATGCCTCGAGAAATGCACTACACTTCCATCTTTTGCCAGTATTGCGTGATGCGAATGATTCATGTCTATGCATGGAAAGTATCGGAAAGTGTGCAACCACTGTAATGAGACATGACACGGATCCAGATTCAGTCTATATCCACAAATTATGGTGATGGAGCAATAGTCGCACTGCATCATTAGCCGAAAGGCAATGTAGATTCTAGAAGCATTATAAATCTGTTGGATTAACGGGGCTTGACCCATTTTTAGTCTCAATTAATCAAAGAAATTAAAACGTGCACTAGTAAATGTCAGGGAGTTATTGGACTTAAAACTTGGATGGATTGAGAGTCAAAGAGAATTCTAATTAACTTAAATGGTGGACCAGCTATAGAGGAGAAGGGCGTGCTACACGTGCCCGCACGCTCGCTCGCCTCGTCGAGCCCTGGCTCATGGCACGTGGCCATGACGTGGTGAGGTGAAGGTTTTTACCATTAATGAGAGTTACTGAGTCATTATAAGCAGGCTCCTCCTCCTAGGCACAGACACAATCTCCCTGGCCCTCTCTAGTACTCCTCTTTAGCAAACCTCTTCCTTCTCCCTCGTTGTTTTGCTGCTCTCTTGCATTATCGACGCAATCTTTGCGTGCACACTGCTTACACGAGTAGAAGCCTCCAAACCTCCGTGCCTAGCGATCCTGCTCGGGATAGGCCTGCGATAAGGTTTTCGGGGAGCGTACAAGTACTCGACTGCTCGCTTCCTCACGTGAACGGCTACTCCCCAGCGTCCATCGTCGTCAACCTGAACAACTACTTCCCGGCGTTTGTCTTCATCAAGCAACGACTACTTCCTGGGGGCCCTAAACAACTACTTCCAGAAGGCCGTTTGAGGGACTCCATTGCATCGACTCGTCACTGCACCGAATCAAATCGACTACTTCCATCAAGGCCAGACGAGGATGGTTAACACTATTCCTCCAGCTGGTGACGGCGCATCTGGTGCCTCCGGTAGCGACCCCGCCCCTGGGTACATCCTAAACGAACCTTGGTTCTGTTTTTTCATCTTGTGCTTATTAATTTGGAGATTTAACTTGAACTCACACATATGCTCTGTTGTCACGAGATCACTCATTGTCATCTTGAATTTATTGTTAACTTCTATAATTAAAATATACCAAAAAAATATCTAGATTTCTAACAATCCATAAACCTCATGTTGTTAATAGGGTTTCGGTAGCCGGTTTTGCTGCATCTATTAAACCGAATGCATTTGATGGATCAAATTACAAGCGTTGGTGCGAAAAATTTACGCTATGGTTGACAGCTATGAACATTATAAATGTCGTAACAGTTCACTCTAGAGGAGGAGCGAGCTTTTGTGGTGGCCAATAACCTGTTTGGAGGTGCCATCGTAAGTGTTTTCACTGAAAACCATGTGGACACATTCCTCTCGCTGCCAAGTGGTAAAGAAGTTTGGGGTCTCTGATGATGTTAGTGAGCATCCTATCTGGGCGGGATCAATCTAACCCAACCCATTAGCCCTGCCTAAAACCCAACCCGGCCTGCGCCCTCTCCTCTCTGTGTTATCGGTCCCCTCACACCAGATGTTACCCATCCTGGCCCAATCCACCGGCGTCCCTATTCTCCCAGCGTCGCACACACGCCGTTGCCGACCTTGGCATGCGTACCAAGCCGTGCCACACGCACCCCAATAAAATTCATGTCCCGAGCCACGCGTGATCCTTCTGCTGCCACCACTTCCTATCTTACGCACCCTCTCCTCCTCGCGTGCAGCGCCACCACCACCTTCAGCCAAGCGCCGCCGTTGGTGCCATTGCCGGCGATTCCCCTCATCCGCCGCCCGTTGGGGAAAACCGTGGCCACTAGAAGCTTCCCCTCACCGAGCTGAATCCACCTCACTGACCATCATTGCCATCTCGTCGCCGGAGGAGGAACCCCCACGTGGAGCTGCGAGCCACCGCCCTTTTCCCCCAAAATTCTGGCCGTCTCGGTGGCTGGCGGGCCAAATCGTCACCCTCACGACTTTCCCCAGGTCGAGACGCATGTCCACCGCCCGTGGTCGTCCCCACCCCACCGTCGGAGAAGCCTCTCCGCGTGAACCTCTCGCCGCCGACCCTCTTCTCCGCCGCTGGCCGTTTTCTGGCCATCGCCGCCTATCTCCATAACTGGTGAGCACCTCCACGTGATCCCGTCTCTCTCCTTTCTCGTTTGTTCCCCTCTCCATAGCTACCCATGCACCCAATTGCCGGCGAGTCAGACTGCCAGAGCCGCCGTCCGCCATTGCTAGGGAAGCTCATCGTGCTTTTATAGAAACCCCCCTACAAAGATCCTCCACCTGCAGACCAGTCCAACCCATGGACTTTTTCATAGCTAACCATGATGTTCAGTCCTTTTGCAAGTATTATTCATAGTGTTTTACAAACTCCTTTGGCAGCCTTTGTCGTCTACTATTATTCATGATTAGGTCCTTGTAACCTCGTTTTGACCATAGTTTCCGTGTTTGAAATCTGTTTTTTGCGCTACATGCGCTCTCGTGACCATAGATTCAAGCCCTATCCTCTAGTGCGCTCTTTTAAAGCTTTTCTTTTGACTGGTGTACTTTTTTTAGTTGTTCTTGTTTGTTTATTTATTTAGCTACATGTTTGTGCTCAATGATTGTTGCGAGTAGGGAAACGTCGTCAAGAGATTTCAAGAACAAGAGAAATAGCAAAAGTTGAAGACTATCTGAGCAGCTATATTTTTGGTAAAGTCAAGTGTATTATGTTCATGCAATGTCCTAATAATTATTAATTTCACCATCCATGCTTGTGTCTTAATTTGATGCATCCTAATTAAGGATATGCCTAGCCACCATAATAATCATCCGTGAAACATGGTTTTTATATTCTTATTGGGTAGCTATGCTTTGTTGCTCTATTTGGTTATATGTTGGAAAATTGCGATAACTATGATAATGATGAACCTGGTTATACTGGATATACTTATCTTAATTACAAGATCACTCATATAAATTGGACACGGATAATCACTCAGGAAAACAGTGCAACTATGAGTATCATATGGCTTTGGTCCAGTGCAACTATGAGTATCATATGGCTTTGGTCTTAGCTGATTAATTAGAAGATTTCAGTGTTGTGTTGGTACTATAAATTGGGCGGTGCTGGGACAGAAGTGGTGTATTCCTATTACCGGTACGGATTGTGTAAACGGTGCGAGGAAGGAAGGGGCGTACCTTCTCATTACCGGCATGGAAGGGGACCAACACATACTGAATGATTCTTTGTAAAGGCTTCATAGAGTACCTATGCGGTCACACCTCAGTAGTGTGATTTAAGAGGTTTGGCCACCTCTGCATGGTTGGGTTTAAAGTTTTTTGAACTTTTACGTGACTTGTGGTGAAAGTGTACATTCTCTGCAGAGTGTCAAGCTGATGTATCAGCCGTGCTCATGGTCAAGAGCGTCATGGACCCTCACATGATAATTGAACTCAAAGATGAAACATATTATAATTTATGTTTATGCTATATGATCATGTTATTTATTCATATACTTTTGTTTAATTGGGATGGTATAAACTTGTACAATAGTAACTAGGTGCTAAAAAAATTTGACCAACTTAAAAGTGCTTACTTCAGTATGTCAGCTAGCCCTTTTACCTCAGCCTTGCATGGCATATTACATTTGCTGAGTACGTCATGTACTCACGCTTGCTATTTTCCAAACTCTTTTGTTCCATATCAATAAATGCTGCTCATAAGAGAAAGATGTTGGGAAAAGTTATGATGATGATGCTGAAGCCTAGGCATACGCAACCCTCAGTCAACCGCCTGTGAAGTTTGCAGCCTTCATTTCCAGGATATGCTGTATAACTCTGATAGTTTGTAATTCATTTATTCTATTTTACGTGATATTGTATCTATTATTTCACTACTGGCGTATTGTATGTGTGAAACATGATCCTGGCACACATATATGGTACACTTAGGTTTGTTTTCTAAAACCGGGTGTGACATCACCCGCACCAGGGAAATAATTTCTAGGGGCTGATGATGGCATGATGTGGGCGTCCTCCCAACAGGCTCCACCATCCTAGATAGGTGATGCCATGCTATTCATTTAGGCTTGTGAGGGCCCACATATCACTTAACCTGGCAAAGCTTAGCGGAAATGGGGCCAGGTGGGTGTCGGCGGACGTCCCGTGTCGGCTGACACTCCGGGGGTGCCAAGCAGCCTAAACATCCATGTGCAGGTTAAGACCAACCCTAGGAGTGCATCTGAGCTATCGAACAACTGAAGCGGTGGATCCCACGCTCGGTGGTGGATTTCGGGTCTATCGGCAACTCCTCCGCCTTGTAACTTGGAGGATACGACCTTCGTGTACATGAATATCCAAGATACTTTGGTAATTGATCCTTGGCTTATGCAAGTAATTACTTGTGTTTCGTTTGCGGGCTCATCGTCACTTATTGCTAAGTGAGTGCCTTGGTTTTCGTGCAAGGCTAAGTAAGTGATCAAAGGTGTAGATGTGGTGTCTAAGCTAGCGGTTACCTTTGTTACCTCATTCCCCATGCATTTGCAGTGGTAGTAAATAGGTGGTGACAATCCTATCTGGTCTTTGTAATCCTCCACTTATGGTGTTGGCGTAGAGCTGTAGGCCTATACATACCTAGTTGTCTAGGGTGACCCAGTGCTTGAAGCAACTGTATATAGTTAGTCTGGCATGTAATTAGTTTAAATCCATCGGTCTTCTCTACCGAGCCTACCTAAGTGGCTAACTTCTCAATCAATAATGATAGGAAGAGCCTGATTCTTAGATAGTGCGCACATGTTCCCCAAGGAAATCAATACCTGGAATACTTCTGGTGAAAGCTACTACGACAGTCGTGCACTTGTGGTTAATTCTGTTTGCCATAGTTGAAGTCAGAACACCCACCTTGGATGAGATAGTGCAATTTGATCGGTTAGAAATGGGCCATCATTAGGAGGAGCGACACTACCCTCAACTGGAGGAGAGTATTTGGTGCGTGCGAGGCCGGCCAGTGTGTAGGAGATGATCGATCTAGCGATAGAAAGGAGGTGATGGATAGATGTCCTAGTGATGGAAAGGAGGTGACAAAGATTTATGAGGACAGAAAATGTTTTCTAGGGTGGGTGATGGCATTACCCGCTCCTAGAATGATTTCCAAGAGCGCGTGATGGCGTCACATGCTCCTGGGAATCCTTTTTAGAGTCAATACAAAAAAATAGCATACCTGATGAAGTGATGTGTGATTGTGTGGTGTAAAATAAGTAGTTCGAACAGCGGTGAACGCAAGTGGGAAAATTTATATTTCGTCCAAAATTGCTACGACTGTAACCCATCCTTGAAAATGCCAATAGTTGCAGTGGCTATGCGTCCGTTCTTATAAACAGTTATTTCTAGCTGCAAAAAACAAGAGTGGGTGCCGGTTACGCCTGTTGCAAATAATTTTAGCCTGGCCCTAAAAACTGTTTCTGTAGTAGTGGTGGTTTGTTATATGTATTTTATTGCTTTAGATAAAGTGCGGAAAATGTTAAACATATTATAGTTTTGAAGAATACTATTGACGGATGAATATATGAATCCTGTAAGATGGGAACTCCCACCATAATGAACAAGAACATTGTGCTTCGAACAATAATTATTGGATAAACACCAAATGTTAGGATTAAATATTTTAGGACTTGTTCTTGATCACTTGGTGGGTGTTAATCTTTAAATTCAATTTCATCGATGTGGACTACCGCGTGCAAGTATATAAAAATTTTCCCCGTGGCCTCCTGCGCCTTCTCCACCGCCGACGCCGCATTGGAGAGGAACCCGCCGCGGGAGGGGAATATGGGAGGGGCAGCGGGCCGGAGAGGGAGCTGCCCGCGCCGTCCGCCGCAGCTCCACCCCCTCTCTCTGCTCCACCACCGACGCTCGCTCGCGAGATGGCCTCGCCAGAGCCGGCGGAGGCCTCGCCGCCATCCACGCCCACCACCACTGCGTCCCGCAGTAGGCCGCGGAGGGGAGCCTGTGGGGGGACGTCGCGATGGCGGCGTTGGTGAGCCCGGGGAGGAACGTCGCGATGGCGGGCGTTGGTGCCCTCCCGGCTCTGCGCGCCATGCTGCCGCACCTGCTCATGCAGCGCGGCGTCCTCGTCCTCGCTCCACGACGGCTTCCTGGTCGACTGCAGCGGCGCCGTGGCACTCCAGCCGTTGGGAGCCTCGTCTGGTGGCGGCGCCGCCATCAATCGATCTTGAGCGCCGCCGCTTCTTCAGCTCGTCGGGAAAGAGTTGGGGGCCGTTTGTCTTGCGGAGTTGCGGCAAGCAGCGGGAGAGTGGATGCGGCCGCCCGTGATGCTCGGAGCGCAAGATGTTACAATTGGCCCCAGTGTCCATGTGATCAATCACTTCTGCAATGAAACATCAGAAGTTTGATGCAGAGGGCTAGAATGAATCAGCACAGGAACTGAAAGCAACACGAAAGCAGACACAATCAGATTCCAAAGGCGTCTGCGAAGAAAAACTGTCAAACATAATCAGAAGACAGTATATATATATATATATATTATATACTATATTCTCAAGGGCCTCATTCTCATATGCTGAAATGTGGCATCTTTAATTGCTAAATTGGCATTATCATTTACTTGATTTTTATGGCATCATCTCACTGCACATTGTTGTGGTAATGGTCTAGCCCATATGTAAAAGGATGGCCTAGTTGTAAAATTTGTGCGCACAAGGGTAATTTGGGCAAATTCCCATCCATTTCATCTCTATACAAAGGACTGTAGGGTTGAATAGGGGGGAGCTCATATTGAACACGTACTCCACACAACTTGCCTTCCTCCTCCTTTCCCGGACTAAGCACTAATGCACCAGCACACGGATCTTTACCAGCTTAGGCCTAGGTAGGGGTGAGAGGAATCAGCAAGTTGATGAGCAGATGGTCTGGGGATATGGGTTTTTGATTGTGTCACTTAGCTACAGCGGTTCTCGGTTGAGCGCATATTGGTTCTTGGATAACGGGGCAAGCTGAAAGGGCTTGTCGGCATGCCCTTATGGTCTGCCCTGGCGATAGGGGGCATCCTTATTTCTACAATCGGGTTAGAGTTAGATAGGTCACCGTGTACAATATGGTGGGAGCGAGATGTTTAATCAAATCCCCTTCTGCACCTCACGAGAGGTGCAATCACACCAATCTGCATAAGTTTGGAGGCGTTGAGATGTCGCATGGCGATCGAGGGCGGAGGCAATGGATAGGTGGCTGTACCACGTGTCACGTGCTACTAGCGGAGGAGAGGGTGCAGAAACATAAATGTTCCATGGAATAAACTTCGGCATAGGAGATTTTAGTCACCTCCACATATTCACATGAACACGGCCCGGCAAGAATGAATTTACCTCAGGGAGAAAATCGGCCAATCACATATTCTCATTTTTAACGAGTGAGATTGTCTATGGAACATTCAGAAATATTGCAGAGCCCGAACGTAGCAACTTATAACATATTCATGCAAACATATCAACCATGAACAGCAGTAAAGTTGACAACTTCAAGAGTTTTGAATTATTGTCTACCACACATGCCAATATGGCAATATTCATAATGATCGAGCAATTGGGTACCGTGTGTCGTCATCAGATTCTGTACCACGCTAGAATTGGTACCGAATGACCATTGCAGGTGAAAGCAGAGGATGCAATCCCGAAAGTTGTGATAGATGAGGGATGATGAGGATATCAATTTTAAGTGACCATGACAAGGATGGATCTGTCAGCAGTACTACTCGAAAACATCACATTTCGCCAATGGCGTTAGTATCAGACATATATTGGACCGGTACTAGTGCTAGATCGAATTAGTATGGTGTCCAAGTTTGGAAGTCCTTGGTTGCCATTTAGTAGCGGTGTCATAACACCAGATGTTACCCATTAGTATCGGGGATTGATTTTAGCCGATGCTGAACTCAAAACACCACCCACCATTTAGTACCGAGCCGGGTTTTGAACCTACGCTAAATATTCTTTCATGGGTTACTTCTAAAGCAAAGGATCTCTCTATCAATCGCATGTGCTACGTAGGAGGGATGTTAAGGAAGGTTCGCGTGACGCTTGACGTATTGTGTTCGAATCTCACGCACCACACACGTGCATTTACCATGCTGCTGTGGTGCAAAAAGCTGGTAACAGAACGGCACCTGGGAGATAGTGGCAGCCGCGCTGCCACACGTGGTGATGCGCTGCTCAGTGCAAGAGAAATCTGATGCCAGGATCTTCGGAGCATGCTGCATGACTACGCCCACTGGCAGCATGATCACACATCAGTTACCCAATTATAAACCTAGCTATGAACGAGTGGAATCAGCAAGCAAACCAGCACGACGTCATCCGACCTGTCTTTGTGTCACTCTCATTTAACTGGGCTTTGCTAAGGTACTCCTAAGTGACTTGCCCACGCAGCATGAGGTAATCAATGTCCCCACACTACCAGTATGAGCCCATCACCCAACACCATTTTGTTTATTTTGCCGTGCCATTTTCTTTCTCGTGCTTTTTTTTCATTCTCTTTTCATACTTTTCACGACGGTGAGAACAGAGGGAACAAAAATGGGTGGGGGTAATGATAAAGGTAAGTTTCAAGCGTCAAAATACGAAGAATAAAAATATACATGATGTAGAATACATGAAGACATAAAAAAAGAATCCACGACACGCGGATTGAAAATTTAAGGACTTTGTCGTCTTTTCTCGTCTATGACAAAGAAAAATGTCTCCAGTAATAAAAAGGTGATGATCCCTTTTATTTTATTGTCAGTTTTATCTTCCCCTATAGAGAAAAAAGAACAAAACAATCAGAGATGTTTACCAAAAGCATAGTTTCGACTGACTTGCTTAGACAAATGCATCTACACACTTTTGCATTGTTCTAAACATTTCAGATTTTAAAAATATATTGGTACATAAATTATAAGCAAATTATTCTAAAATTTATCACATATTTAGAAAAAGTTATTCTACAGAAAAATTCTTAAAACCACTTTCACCCACAATTCCCAATTCCACCTAGAAATCATTTCTATAGAAATTATACACAAAACTTTCTTCGAAAATACTTTCTACATGACTTTTCTGCACATATTTTCTACCAAAATTTATCTAAGAAAACTTGTCTTAGTAACCTTTTTTATACATCATTTTCAGAAAAGTTATCTGTAGACTTCAACACAAAAGATTTTATGTATATATTTTCTATATTACTTTTATAGATAACTTTTATGCAAAACTTTTTATAGATAACATTTATGCAAAACTTTTTCTAGATAACTTTTATGCAAAACTTTATCTAGATAACTTTTATATAAAACTTTATCTAGATAACTTCACCTGCACCTAGCAAAACGAAAAGCAAAAGAAAACATGATAATACAAAAAGTTATCTAGATAATTTTTTATACAAATATCTACAGAAAATATTATATACAAAAGGTTATATAAAAAAAATTCTATATAAACAGATTTTGCGTCAAGAAGCTTCATTGCCAAAGAAGATTTTAGCCGCTTCACGGTCCTGTGAGGATGAGCTAAGGGTGACGAGAAGAGATCCCATTCAATGGGCATGAATGTATTGGTGTCCAAAGCGTTTGGATATATTGCTCACATATATATCCTTGGGGGACTTGCCCTACTTAAACTCAACTGGATGGCAAGAGGAAATGAGTTGCCCGTGCAGTAGATTGTCAATAGAGTGCCTGTATTGTTATCCATGTCCTCAGTGTTTGCCGTCCGAACCTCTGTAGTACTAGGAGACTGGCTAGCAGGACGAAGCTTCCATGACCATTTGCTTCTTTACTTGCCGATTCCTCTCATTCCTGCCTAGGCCTAAGGGGCTAAACTGGAAGAGATAAATAGATATTGTGGGATACTATATATATCTGTGTTGCTGGGTTAGGTGCTCTGGATAACCGCCGGTAAACGCTACTCTCCGCCTCCGGCAGGTAAGGTTGTTCGCACTGGTAAAACTTTATTATACCCTCTATTGTACATGTTCACACTCTATCTCACTCTTTGAACCAACTACCAACATATTATATATTTTTTCCTCTCCCCTCCCTCATCACTCTCCCTCCGCCGCCCTCACACTTGCCTCCCCTCCCCCACTCCCTCCGCCGCACCCGCCCCCTCTCCGGCCCGTCACCCGGCCTACCTCTCTCTGTCTCTCGCACTCTCTCCATCTCTCTCGCGGCGCTCTCTCTCTACCTCTCGCTCGCCGCCCGAACGCTGCCCACGCCGGCCCCCTCACCTCCAGCGCCGACGGACCATCGGTCACCCCTCCAGCACCGACGGGCAACGACGCGTGGGCGGAGCGCGCCGGCGTGGCATCGGCCAAGCGCGTGGGTGAAGGGCGCCGTCGCGGAGAGGGATCGCGTGTGTGGCAGGCGTCGTTACCGGCGAGATCTGCCAACTCCCCAGCCGCCGCGCCACGCCTCCTTCCCGGCCGCTGCCCCAATAGCCATGGCCTACGGCCGATCGCATTGCCTCGAGCTTCTCCGTCGAGCGGTCGCGACTGCGAGATCCGGCCAAGCTCGGGGCGCCATCGCGGGCAAGCGGAGGCGGCGAGTTAGCGGGCGGAGCGCGGTGGGGAACCAAGAGCCGAGGCGGGCCACACCGACGTTGCCATTGCCAAGTCTCTCTCTCTCTTCCTCTTGTTTTAGCGTCGCGCGAGACGTCTTACCGCGGCGATGGCGTGAGCCGGTGCAGCAAAAAAAATGGTAAAGGGGACGGTAATGGGGACGTGGCTTGTACCGGTCTTTTTACGTCCTCCCGTGCGGCCAGCCTATATAATCAAGATGGGTAGAGTGGCACGCGGTAAACGCCACGTCGGCGTGGCCCGCTCCGGCCGTTGATCCTCCGCCGCTCCCTCGCGTACTCCGTCGCCGTCCTGGCAGCGCCGGCCGTAGCGTCCTTCGCTTGCGCGGCCGCCTGCTTGGTGCTGTCCGCCGCCGTCCCCGTGGCCTCCTGCGCCTTCTCCACCGCCGACGCCGCATTGGAGAGGAACCCGCCGCGGGAGGGGAATATGGGAGGGGCAGCGGGCCGGAGAGGGAGCTGCCCGCGCCGTCCGCCGCAGCTCCACCCCCTCTCTCTGCTCCACCACCGACGCTCGCTCGCGAGATGGCCTCGCCAGAGCCGGCGGAGGCCTCGCCGCCATCCACGCCCACCACCACTGCGTCCCGCAGTAGGCCGCGGAGGGGAGCCTGTGGGGGGACGTCGCGATGGCGGCGTTGGTGAGCCCGGGGAGGAACGTCGCGATGGCGGGCGTTGGTGCCCTCCCGGCTCTGCGCGCCATGCTGCCGCACCTGCTCATGCAGCGCGGCGTCCTCGTCCTCGCTCCACGACGGCTTCCTGGTCGACTGCAGCGGCGCCGTGGCACTCCAGCCGTTGGGAGCCTCGTCTGGTGGCGGCGCCGCCATCAATCGATCTTGAGCGCCGCCGCTTCTTCAGCTCGTCGGGAAAGAGTTGGGGGCCGTTTGTCTTGCGGAGTTGCGGCAAGCAGCGGGAGAGTGGATGCGGCCGCCCGTGATGCTCGGAGCGCAAGATGTTACAATTGGCCCCAGTGTCCATGTGATCAATCACTTCTGCAATGAAACATCAGAAGTTTGATGCAGAGGGCTAGAATGAATCAGCACAGGAACTGAAAGCAACACGAAAGCAGACACAATCAGATTCCAAAGGCGTCTGCGAAGAAAAACTGTCAAACATAATCAGAATCAGAAACCTTCTACGGCAAAGAGCAGCTTTATTTCGAATAATTCTTGGAAGCTACTGACCAAATACAGCAGTTTCTGTAGCTGTAGTGCTGCGCAACTCGTGCGGCCGATTCATATCGTCAGGAAGCACCGGCCCTAGCCGAAAGCCCGAAACTGCACGGGGTGCACGAGCGCCATAAAGCTAGTTGCTCCGGCTGCCAGCGGCTGGCCGATTAATTTGCCGGAGCATGCTAACTGCAAGCACGCACGAGCATGGGTGTGTCCATGACAAGTGCATGATTGGTAAGGCTGTATCGATGGATTTTATCATCCATGATCTTGTTTCATGTTAACGGCGGTTCGTGATGAATCGGCGTTGGTGTGCTATTAATGCAAAGACGACGCGGATGGCCGTAGCGGCAACTAATTAACTGTCCACGTTCAGGAATGCAGAGAACGGGGAACGAACGCGGAATTCATGGGATATCTGAAACGAACATACATGAATGGAAAGACAAAACAGAAACTCCGTCTCATTAGCCATATATACCCAACGCAACCAACCCAACACGTACTTGATGCAATTACTTCATATTTCTTTCCCATGTTTTTTAATTGGTGAATCTGCATTGTTATCGCCCATCCACCACCTTCAATTTTCACTTTGGTAGCATGGTGTGCTAGTACTGTACGAGTGAATTTCACTGCAGGTCCATGAACTTTTTCCAAGATGTCATCTAGCTCCGCAAACCAAAAAATGGTCATCTTGGTCCATCAACTTTTTCTGAGGTCTCATCTAGATCTGTAAACTAAATAAGTGGTCATCTAGGTTCATGAACTTTTAAAGCGGCCGCAATGTGGCGGGCGGGCGGCGCGGGGGCGATCTCGCGTCATCGTCGGGCGCGGGGCCGTGCAATGGTCCTCTCCCTCCTCTCCCTCTC
>OAMR01000333.1:572458-616405 GCA_900205405.1 Echinochloa crus-galli | reverse complement strand
GGGCCACGCCGGCCCCCTCACCTCCAGCGCCGACGGACCATCGGTCACCCCTCCAGCACCGACGGGCAACGACGCGTGGGCGGAGCGCGCCGGCGTGGCATCGGCCAAGCGCGTGGGTGAAGGGCGCCGTCGCGGAGAGGGATCGCGTGTGTGGCAGGCGTCGTTACCGGCGAGATCTGCCAACTCCCCAGCCGCCGCGCCACGCCTCCTTCCCGGCCGCTGCCCCAATAGCCATGGCCTACGGCCGATCGCATTGCCTCGAGCTTCTCCGTCGAGCGGTCGCGACTGCGAGATCCGGCCAAGCTCGGGGCGCCATCGCGGGCAAGCGGAGGCGGCGAGTTAGCGGGCGGAGCGCGGTGGGGAACCAAGAGCCGAGGCGGGCCACACCGACGTTGCCATTGCCAAGTCTCTCTCTCTCTTCCTCTTGTTTTAGCGTCGCGCGAGACGTCTTACCGCGGCGATGGCGTGAGCCGGTGCAGCAAAAAAAATGGTAAAGGGGACGGTAATGGGGACGTGGCTTGTACCGGTCTTTTTACGTCCTCCCGTGCGGCCAGCCTATATAATCAAGATGGGTAGAGTGGCACGCGGTAAACGCCACGTCGGCGTGGCCCGCTCCGGCCGTTGATCCTCCGCCGCTCCCTCGCGTACTCCGTCGCCGTCCTGGCAGCGCCGGCCGTAGCGTCCTTCGCTTGCGCGGCCGCCTGCTTGGTGCTGTCCGCCGCCGTCCCCGTGGCCTCCTGCGCCTTCTCCACCGCCGACGCCGCATTGGAGAGGAACCCGCCGCGGGAGGGGAATATGGGAGGGGCAGCGGGCCGGAGAGGGAGCTGCCCGCGCCGTCCGCCGCAGCTCCACCCCCTCTCTCTGCTCCACCACCGACGCTCGCTCGCGAGATGGCCTCGCCAGAGCCGGCGGAGGCCTCGCCGCCATCCACGCCCACCACCACTGCGTCCCGCAGTAGGCCGCGGAGGGGAGCCTGTGGGGGGACGTCGCGATGGCGGCGTTGGTGAGCCCGGGGAGGAACGTCGCGATGGCGGGCGTTGGTGCCCTCCCGGCTCTGCGCGCCATGCTGCCGCACCTGCTCATGCAGCGCGGCGTCCTCGTCCTCGCTCCACGACGGCTTCCTGGTCGACTGCAGCGGCGCCGTGGCACTCCAGCCGTTGGGAGCCTCGTCTGGTGGCGGCGCCGCCATCAATCGATCTTGAGCGCCGCCGCTTCTTCAGCTCGTCGGGAAAGAGTTGGGGGCCGTTTGTCTTGCGGAGTTGCGGCAAGCAGCGGGAGAGTGGATGCGGCCGCCCGTGATGCTCGGAGCGCAAGATGTTACAATTGGCCCCAGTGTCCATGTGATCAATCACTTCTGCAATGAAACATCAGAAGTTTGATGCAGAGGGCTAGAATGAATCAGCACAGGAACTGAAAGCAACACGAAAGCAGACACAATCAGATTCCAAAGGCGTCTGCGAAGAAAAACTGTCAAACATAATCAGAATCAGAAACCTTCTACGGCAAAGAGCAGCTTTATTTCGAATAATTCTTGGAAGCTACTGACCAAATACAGCAGTTTCTGTAGCTGTAGTGCTGCGCAACTCGTGCGGCCGATTCATATCGTCAGGAAGCACCGGCCCTAGCCGAAAGCCCGAAACTGCACGGGGTGCACGAGCGCCATAAAGCTAGTTGCTCCGGCTGCCAGCGGCTGGCCGATTAATTTGCCGGAGCATGCTAACTGCAAGCACGCACGAGCATGGGTGTGTCCATGACAAGTGCATGATTGGTAAGGCTGTATCGATGGATTTTATCATCCATGATCTTGTTTCATGTTAACGGCGGTTCGTGATGAATCGGCGTTGGTGTGCTATTAATGCAAAGACGACGCGGATGGCCGTAGCGGCAACTAATTAACTGTCCACGTTCAGGAATGCAGAGAACGGGGAACGAACGCGGAATTCATGGGATATCTGAAACGAACATACATGAATGGAAAGACAAAACAGAAACTCCGTCTCATTAGCCATATATACCCAACGCAACCAACCCAACACGTACTTGATGCAATTACTTCATATTTCTTTCCCATGTTTTTTAATTGGTGAATCTGCATTGTTATCGCCCATCCACCACCTTCAATTTTCACTTTGGTAGCATGGTGTGCTAGTACTGTACGAGTGAATTTCACTGCAGGTCCATGAACTTTTTCCAAGATGTCATCTAGCTCCGCAAACCAAAAAATGGTCATCTTGGTCCATCAACTTTTTCTGAGGTCTCATCTAGATCTGTAAACTAAATAAGTGGTCATCTAGGTTCATGAACTTTTAAAGAGCTATCGTCTAGGTCTAAGGCGGTGATGACGAGCCTGACCTTGACAACCGCTCTTTAAAAGTTCATGAAACTAGATGACCACTTTTAAAAGTTCATGGACCTAGATGACCGCTTATTTAGTTTGCGGACCCAGATGAAATCTCGGGAAAAGTTTACGAACCTAGATGACCGCTTTTTTAGTTTGCGAACCTAGATGAGATCTCGAGAAAAGTTTATGCACCAACAGTGAAATTCACTCTATTATAACAAGCACCACGCCCAGAACAGAAACACACATATCTCACAGGCTCAATCTCTTCCAGCTTGGGACTAGGTAGGAATGACAGGAATCGGCGACTTATCTAGAATATGCTCCGATGGTGTGAGCGGCCTGCCTAGTTTGCGGTCGACCGCACGGAAGCCTACCGTGAGGTCGATTCTCCGACCAGTGATATTTTTCTTTACGGTACGTTCCCCTACCCCGCCATTCCCTTTTAGGCTTCCGTGCCTCCACACGCGCGCGCCAGCCCCTACCCCCTCACCATTCCCTTTTAGCCTTCTGCGCCTTCACCCACGCAGCACAAGGCAATCAATGTCCCCACGCTACCAGCATGAGCCCGTCACCTAACACCATTTTGTTTTTTTTATTGTCAGTTTTATCTCGTCTCTGACAAAGAAAAATGTCTCCAGTAATAAAAAGGTGATGATTCCTTTTATTTTATTGTCAGTTTTATCTTCGCCTATAGCGAAAAAAGAACAAAACAACCAGAGATGTTTACCAAAAGCATAGTTTCAACTGACTTGCTTAGACACAAATGCATCTACAAACTCTTGCATTGTTCTAAACATTTCATATTTTAAAAATATATTGGTACATAAATTATAAGCAAATTATTCTAAAATTTATCACATATTTAGAAAAAAGTTCTTAAAACCACTTTCAACCACAATTCCCAATTCCACTAGAAATCTTTTCTACAGAAATTGTACACAAAACATTCCTAGAAAATACATTCTACATAACTTTTCTGCACATATTTTGTACCAAAATTTATCCAAGAAAACTTGTCTTGGTAACCTTTTCCATTCAACATTTTTAGAAAACTTTTTCTGTAGACTTCAACACAAAAGATTTTATGTATATATTTCCTATATTACTTTTATAGATAACTTTTATGCAAAACTTTTCTAGAGAACTTTTATGCAAAACTTTCTGTAGATAACTTTTATACGAAACTTTATCAAGATAACTTCACCTGCACGTAGCATGTTCTCTAGGACCATATCCCTAGCAAAACGAAAAGCAAAAGAAAACATGATATACAAAAAGTTATATAGACAAAATTTTATACAAATACAAATTGTGTTTATAACTTGTATGCTCATAAACAATTTATCTTAGCAACTATTTGTTCATAACATTTTTTTAATTATAAGTCATAAGAAAAATATTTTGTCACAAAATATATGTATATAGAGTTATCTAGAAAAAATATTCTAAAAATATTATTCAGAAATAGAATATACAAAAAGGTTATATAGAGAAACAGTTGATCTAATATATTAAAAGTTATTTATAAAAGGTTGTGTACAAACAGTTATTTAAATATTATCAAGAAAAACTTTCACTCATATATACTGTGCACCCAAAAAGTTTTGGCACAAATTATTTTGTGAAAAGGTTTGCTAGAGAAGTCATACTAAGAACAATACTTTGGTGTGGAACTTATCCAGAAATTGATGAAGTAATTTTTTTTAAGCAAACATATATTGTACATAACAATTTTTATAGAAATATATTGAAAAGTTATGGAGAATTATTTTTAAGAAAACTTATATTGTACATAACATTATGTTTATAGAACATATATCAAAAAAAATATGGAGAAAAACATTCTCAGAAAACGTATAAGAATTTTACTATATGCGAGGAAAATATCAATTAGAACTTTTTATAAATATATTCTTGGAGAAACTTTTACTTATAAAATGTTAATATAAACCTTTTAACGAAAAATTTCTTATTTGAACTTCTTTGGAAACACTAGTTTTTGAAAAAAAATTAGAAGATGACTTTGGAAGTGAAACTCGCTAAAATATTTTTCCAAGAACTTATAAAGGAAACATAGACAAAAAGCTTATCACGAAAACATTATTTAGAAAAATCTGATTATAACTTTTTAAACATGCAGGTAAGCATGTGTGGCATATGATTCCATTCTCATAATTTCATATAGTCAAAACTCAAAACTTCAGCTCCTTATCGAGGTTGGCACAATGGCAATGCCCGACTCTGTATCACATAGATAAAAGTTTTTCTCATAAGTTATTGATAAAAGCATTTTCTAAAAACATTGTTTAAAAAGTTATAATCAGATTTTTCTAAACAATTCTTTCGTGAAAAGCTTTTGGTCTATGTTTCCTTTATAAGTTCTTGGAAAAATATTTTAGCGAGTTTCACTTCCAAAGTCATCTTCTAATTTTTTTTCAAAAACTAGTGTTTCCAAAGAAGTTCAAATAAGAAACTTTTACTTATAAAATGTTAATATAAACCTTTTAACGAAAAATTTCTTATTTGAACTTCTTTGGAAACACTAGTTTTTGAAAAAAAAATTAGAAGATGACTTTGAAAGTGAAACTCGCTAAAATATTTTTCCAAGAACTTATAAAGGAAACATAGACAAAAAGCTTATCACGAAAACATTATTTAGAAAAATCTGATTATAACTTTTTAAACAGTTTTTTAGAAATGCTTTTATGAATAACTTATGAGCAAAACTTTTTTTATAACTATTAAAGAAAAACTTTTAACAAAAAAGTTGATCGATAAAATTGTTTTAGAGAATATTTATCTAACCTTCCCAGAAAACTTATGTGCATAACTTTTGTTGCATAGCATAAATCATAGCAAAAATAAAAGCACACGAATGGGGAAGTTTACTATGAAGGCGCATAAAAAGCTACATAAACTTCTGTGTAAACCTTGTATACATAAATATTTATATAATTCATATCTATTATTTTCTACATAGTTTAATGTGAAAACTTTTGTACACAAACTTTGGTTGTAAATTTTCACATCTAACTCGACTATTGTTTCCAAGAATTTGTTGATAACTATTATGTATAAATTTTGGTAAAACGTTTTCTACATAACTTATTTATAAAACTACCCTATATAATTTCGTATATATGACTATCTAAATTTAAATGAACCAGTATAAAGCTTTGAAAACCTGGTGTGAAATTGATTTTCAAACTGTATGGCTACAACAGAACCCTGATTGATCACAGCTAATCAGATGAATAGGAAAAACACTGAAAATGGATGCGCATTAGATAAAAAAGGGAGGCGGGATTGTACGGTTGCTTACAGCAATGTGTGGAGTAACCACATGGGCTTACCAGTTACCACACATGCTAACATACCTGCACCCAACCCAGTTGTTTCTCCACTAGCTTCTTTGGTATTTCCCAATAAACTGTGACATTTGATCCGATAATTAATTGATCACAAGAAAAATTTGAAGACAACAAAACACACTTCTTGATGAAGAGTACATGGGTGCAGAATTAGTCAATCTTACAAGCCAGATGCTAAATATATGGACCAACTAAGTGTTCTGTAACAGCTTTACTGTACTCTACAAGTTTCTACCAATTCAATTTACGAATCAGTAAAGAGGAACAACATTCAGTTCACTTGATACTAGATAACATCTACAAGAATCAGATTGTAGTTGAACCAGCTTTAGAATTTTAGATATTATGGCTACTAATAAATTACCATAGTTGTGAATGTGTCTAGTCCTGGATTCTAGAAGGGCATGGCATTTGCATATATATCATGTTCTAAAATTGTTTAGTTACATTTTTAGAGAGTAAATCTAATACTATGCATTAGTATGATGTTTTTTTTTTGCAAATCAAAGCATATCAGAAACAGACCAAAGATTGGAATGGATCTGCTGCATAATTACCGAGTTATTCTGTAGTCATTGCTTGTGCCGGCTATAAGAAAGCGGTAGAAATCTATGCAGGTCATCTCCACCTGTTCCAGTGATGAAAAAGTTTTCTATATAACTTGTTTATTCCTATATTATTTCATATATATGCAGATATCTAAATTCAAATGAACCTAGTGTGAAATGATTGAGCTAATTTGACACCATCAATTCCATCAACAGCACGATTTAAGTGACCAGTTGGTCAAACAGAACAGTACATTAGCTTGACACTAAAAGGATTACCGATCCAATTCTTGTAGCTATGTGTAAGGATCCATAACTAGGCCACCTTATTCACTCGTAACTTATCAAATGCCAAGGCCAATGCAACAAGTTTTATTCCATAGAGTAAAAGAGGGCATGATGTGGGAGAACGAGGACAGACTAGAGGATGCGCATTTGTCAGTAATTTGCAGACAGTTGAATTATCTCAATTTACACTATATGTCGGTAGAATTTGTACCTACCATTATGTAAGCTAACAAGCTAGCTATGGGTTTAGGCTACCGTCGAATGCTGATATTGGTATTGCATTTATGATAATTAAATTAGATGGATATAGAAAAAAGGTAGACTATCAAAACACATGCATATAGTATATGCCCTCCATAGTTTGTAAATCACTAATACGTGCTCCAATTGGTAGCTGACGAGAAAATAAATTCATATCCAATTGGCACATGACCCACCACGCGACCACAACCAGTCCACGTGACCCAAAGTAGCACGGCTTGATCCTGCAGGGACCGGCGAAGCACCACAGAACCTCAGCATGCTGTTGGTCGAGGCCATTGACAATGGTGAATGTATCCTTGGTAAAATCTTCACTCATGATGCTTGATAGGTTACACTGTACAGTAATTGATTCTCGATGTTCTAAATAGTAACAGCATTGCAGACAGCTGAATCTACGCAAATTGGTATGGTGATCTTCAGCAAATGGCACTTGTCTTTTTCTAAACATTGTCATAAAAATAGCCTTCATTTGTCAGGCGTGTTCTGACCCTCGCCGGAGTCGGAGTGCTCGCCGGAGTTGAGGAAGACAACGCCGGAGGTGCAACACACACGAACATGGACAGGGAATTGGTGCGGCAAAAGAACCACCGCATTTTCTGTAGCTCTTGCTATTTATAGGAAAACAAAACATATGGCCATGCCGGCCATGACGCGCGCACCGGACGCCACGCTCTCCACGAACTGCACCATCCCACAGCTCAAGCGTGCCGCGAGACTCGCTCACGACTACCAGACTCAGACTCCCGCATGAACATGCACACGTCGAGCCTCTGTACAAGACGCGCCCAGGACTCGGGCTCAACTGAAAACAAGGAAACTCAACTAACTATTCTAACTAAAACACGCCGGAGTTTATTCAACAATCTTCCCCCTAAGCACCGGCGTCGTTCACTTGAGATTGGTGACACCGATCAGCTCGCGAAGCTCCTGGAACTTGGACCTCCCGAGCGTCTTCGTCATGATGTCCACGAGCTGCCCTTCGGTGCTCACGAACGCCAGACGCACTGCCCCACTATCCACGCACTCACGAAGAAAATGAAACTTTGTATCAATATGCTTAGATCGATCGTAAAGTACCGGATTCTTGCTGAGGGCGATTGCAGACTGGTTGTCCATCTTCAGTTGTGGCGGAGTGTAACACCCTAAAATTCATCACAATTAAATTAAAGCAACCCTCTGAATTTTTCTAGGATTTATTAAGGCTTAAATAAATTTTCTAGGATTTAATTGGAATTTTTAGCCTTTTATCAATTTAAATATCACATTAAATAATTATTTTAGTCAAAGTAAGTTTTTGTTGCATTCGAGAACAAGAGGCTGATAGCTGAACTCAAGGGAGAAGCACTTCTGCCCTTGGATGAAGATGTAGAAGGGTTGATGGGTCATTCACCGCCCCACTAGAGGGACTTTGCAAAGAGTTCAGGGGCCTAATCTAAACTCAGCCTATTTAACTTTTCTATAACTCAAACAAAAGCAAATCAAATTTGAATTTAAACAGAATTTAAATTCCAACTTTGATTTACTAGCAACCAAAAATATATCCAACAGCATGAATGCAACAAAACC
Organism: Echinochloa crus-galli; assembly: GCA_900205405.1. Lineage (NCBI taxonomy): Eukaryota > Viridiplantae > Streptophyta > Magnoliopsida > Poales > Poaceae > Echinochloa > Echinochloa crus-galli. Next base: position 608,024 of record OAMR01000333.1, on the reverse strand, counting down.
TTATTTTGACTAAAATAATTATTTAATGTTGTTGCATATATTTTTGGTTGCTAGTAAATCAAGTTGGAATTTAAATTCTGTTTGAATTCGAATTTGATTTGCTTTTGTTTGAGTTTTAGAAAAATTTAAAATAGCCGAGTTCGGTTTCGCCCCTTTAACTCTTGGCCCAGTCCAAGTTTGCCCCCTCTTCTTCTTTCCTTTCTCACCCGAGCCGGCCCATTACTTTCTCCCCGGGCCGATTCATTTCTCCCCGCCTGGCCTGCTATTCTCCGCTTCCGGCCCAACTTCGGCCCGTCCCACTTCTCCCCGTCGCTCTTTCTCTCTCGGTCGCTGACATGTGGGGCCCGACTGTCAGGTTCTTCTTCCCCACCGTAGCCGAGCCGGACTCCTCGGTCGTGTCCGATCCGCCACCATCGCCGAGTCCTACCTCGGTCGTGTTTGCGAGCGGCGCCGCCGTCCCGGTCGTCGCCGGCGTTCCCTCCTCCACCCGAGCTGTTCCTGGCGCACATATGAGATGCACCTGGTTTTGCCTTTAAAACCGGGTGTGACACGGAGGCCCGCTGACGCCGACCATGTCCTTCAGCAGCCGACTGAGCCAGACGCCCTGGCACGCCGCTGCTGCGGCAGCAATGTACTCCGCTTCACACGACGACAGCGCCACCACGCGCTGTTTCTGTGACTGCCACGCCACAGGGTTGCTGCTGAGGAAGTAGATGATGCCGCTGGTGCTCTTCCGGTCATCGACGTCGCCGGCCATGTCGCTGTCACTGTAGCCGACGAGGTTGAATTCGGTGTCGCTGCTGGTGTACACCAAGCCGTAGTCGATCGTCCCGGCCACATACCGGAGCAGGTGCTTCATGGCTGCCAAGTGCTCCTGCTTGGGGTTCTCCATGAACCTGCTGAGGTAGCCCACGTCGAACGCCATGTCCGGCCATGTGTTCATTAAGTACCGTAGGCTCCCGATTAGACTGCGATACTCCGTCGCGTCGACCACCGCCGAGGTGCTCTGCTTGGACAACTTCAACCTTGTCTCCATCGGCGTCGTGCACGGATTACAGGCTCCCATGCCCGCTTTTTCCAATATCTTCTTGGCATAGGCGGCCTGCAGAAGCTCAATGCCGTGCCGCCCTTGTCGTACCTCGATTCCAAGGTAGTAGGACAGCACACCGAGGTCACTCATGTGGAACAGAGTCTTCATTTCCGTCTTGAATGTGTTGATCACCTTGGTGGAACCTCCTGTGATGATGAGATCGTCGACGTAGATTCCCACCACCAGCCGCTTCTCGCCGTCGCTGCTGCACGTAGACTTCTTCCGCCAGATCGCCGTTGAGAAACGCTGGTTTCACATCCATGTGGTGCACTGACCATGACCTGTGAGCGGCCACACCCAGGAGCACGCGCACGGACTCAATCCTTGCGACTGGCGCGAAAACTTCTTCATAGTCGATGCCTTGGCGCTGTACGTAGCCATTCGCGACGAGTCGGGCTTTGTGCTTGGTGATGTTCCCGTGCTCGTCCTTCTTGATCTTGAAGACCCACTTGAGGCAGATGGCACGATGCCCCGCCGGCAGCTCCACCAGGGACCAGGTCTTGTTGTGCTCGATCGATGCCATCTCCTCGATCATCGCTTCACGCCACTCCTTGACTTGCTTGGCTTCCGTAGCTGTTGCTGGTTCATCCTCGATCGCCACCATGAGTCCCTCTGTCACTTCCCGCTCTGCAAGTCCCAATGGCGAGGATGCCCCGAGAAGGTTGTCGATGGTGCGGAAGCGGAGAGGTACGTCGTCGTCGTGGTCGTTGTCCAGATCGAGGCCCCCCTGCGGCGAAGAGGCGAACTCGACTGCCGGAGGAGAGGCTGGAGCAGGCGTTCCTACTTGACTTGGTGTCGCAGGCGGCGCCAAGGGCGCTGGTGCTGATGCAGAATGCAGTGTTGCGGTGTTGCTCCACCACGAACGGCTCGATGTCGTCGTCAGGTCCAACCCCCTTCTCAGCTCCCCACTCCCAGCTTCACTCCTCTTCAAACACGGCATCGCGCGATACGAGAACGCGCCGCGACACCGGGTTGTAGAAGCGGTATGCCTTGGATCCAGCTTCGTAGCCCACGAACACCATGGGCGTGCTTCTGTCGTCGAGCTTAGCGAGTCGCTGGTCGCCATTCTTCACATGTGCAACACAACCGAACATGCGGAGAAAATGGACTGGGGGCTTGACACCATGCCATACCTCAAACAGAGTCTTGCCGTCGACGCATTGTATTGGAGCTCGGTTCAGGAGGAACACAGCGGTGTTCACTGCCTCCCCCCAAAACCAGCCCGGCAAAGATTTTGCCTTCATCATGCTCCTGGCCATCCCCATCACGGTCTGGTTCCTCCTCTCGACCACGCCGTTCTGCTGAGGGGTATACGGCGCAGTACTCCATGAATGCATGCGCCGTGAACTCGCCGCCGCGATCGGTGCGCAGCGTGCGCAGCTTCCGCCCGGATTCCGCCTCCGCGCACGCCAACAAGCGCTTGATTGCCGCTGATGCTTGGTCCTTGCTGTTGAGGAGGATGAGCCACATGTACCGGCTCAGGTCATCGACGAGGAGGAGGAACAGCTTGTTCCCGCTTGGCGTCGCCGGCGTCACCGGCCCGCAGATGTCCCCATGCACTAGCTCAAGTTTTTCTTCCGCGTGGTACTTGGCCTTGGACGGGCACGGCATGCGCCGCTGCTTCCCGGCTAGGCAGCTGTCGCAGACTTGATCAACGTGGTTGATCAAGGGAAGCCCGCGCACCATGACGTCGCGGCCGAGCTTCTCCAGTGCGCGGAAGTTGAGGTGGCCGAATCTTGCATGCTAGCGCCAGGCAGTGTTGCCTCCTTGTGCTGCGAGGCAGACCGGCCTCCCAATGTCGAGCTTGAGGACTTAGAGGCGGTTCAGCGAGTGCACCACCTTGCGAGTAGTCGACACTGCTTGTCCCAGATCTTGAGGACTCCATTTTCACAGCTCCACTTGAGTTTCTCCTCGTCGAGCTGTCCCAGGCTGACGATGTTGGCGGTGAGGCGCGGAATGTGGTACACTCCTTCCAGCGCTTGATATTCCCCATCCTTGCACTTGAGCAGGACGGTACCACGCCCTTCGATGTCGACGACAGAGCCATCCCCGAACTTGACCGTGCCGCGGATGCCGGTGTTCAGCTCGGAGAAGGCAGATCGTGTTCCCGTCATGCGGTTGGTGGCGCCCGTGTCGAGGATCCATCTCGTAGCTGCTCCCTTGTGCTCGCCGCCCAGCTGAACGAAGAGCTTGCTCTCGTCGAGGTGGATGGGCTCGAACGTCGGCGACGACGTGGAGCGTGGCGGGGAGGAAGACGAGATGGCGTTGACCTGCGCTGTGGCCACCATCAGCATGGGTTCTTCATCAGCTTCGGTCTGGGTCAGGTGAGCCTCGTTCCGTAGCCGGGATCGGCACTCCTTGGCCTAGTGGCCCTTCTTGCCGCAGTAGCGGCACTTGTCCGTCTTCTTGGGTTGGGCTGAGGCTTCTGGACTGGCCACCTGCCGGCCGCTGCCATTTCCGCGCCCGTGCCCGCGCGACGGTCCAGGACGCTTCTTCCCGCCACCGCTTCCGCCACCACCGGACCCGCCGGATCCGCCAGGGGTCCCCTTTTCTCCGGATGATCCTCCGATCTTGAGCTTCGCCATCCACTCCTCCTGCGTCAGGAGGAGCCACCCCTGGTTGTCGACGACGAGCGTCTTCTTGCGACGGCGTTGCTCGGCGGCGCGGAGCCGGCCAGTCATCTCCTCGACCGAGACGGTGCTGAGGTCGAGGAATGTCTCGATCGAAGCGGCAATCGGCTCCAGGTGCTCGGGGACGACCGCGAGCATCTTGCGCACGACCGCGGTGTCGGTTATGTCGTCGCCGAGCATGCGGAGGTTGTTGGCGATGCCGTTGATGCGCATGGAGAAGTCCTCCGTGGTCTCCTGCTCCTTCCACGTCAGCGCTGCGAAGTCACGCCGGAGCTGCTGCGCCGTGCTCTCGCGCACTCACACGACACCGATGCGGATTGTCTTCACCGCCTCCCACGCCGCTTGCGCTGTTTTCTTCCCACGAAGTGAGGGCAGCATCTCCGAAGGCACGGAGCGCAGGATGGCCGCCAGGGTGAGACGATCGTCGCAGTACTCCACCTCATCGTCGTCCTCTGGCTCGATCGCGTACCAGATCCCGGCCGCCTCCATGTTCACCTGCATCAACATGGACCACTCTTCGTACTTGGTGCGGGTGAGCGTCGGGTACTGGATGGTGGCGTTAGCTTCCTTTATCGCACGCCCGACGATGATATTGGGAACGCGGTGCCCATGGCTCGGCTCCGGTGAGAGCGACAGGCGGCGATGGCGCGGCGGCGTGTGCGAACGACCGCCGTTCGGCTCGGACCTCCTTGACATCGCGTCTCCCGGTGGATCTCGGCTCTGATGCCAATTGTTCCGACCCTCGCCGGAGTCGGAGTGCTCGCCGGAGTTGAGGAAGACAACGCCGGAGGTGCAACACACAACGCACACGAACGTGGACAGGGAATTGGTGCGGCAAAAGAACCACAACATTTTCTGTAGCTCTTGCTATTTATAGGAAACAAAAACATATGGCCATGTAGGCCATGACGCGCGCACCGCACGCCACGCTCTCCACGAACTGCGCCATCCCACAGCTCAAGCGTGCCGCGAGACTCGCTCACGACTACCAAACTCAGACTCCCACGTGAACATGCACACGTCGAGCCTCTGTACAAGACGCGCCCAGGACTCGGGCTCAGCTAAAAACAAGGAAACTCAACTAACTATTCTAACTAAAACACGCCGGGGTTTATTCAACAAGGCGACCACACATTGCAACAATCTAATAGTTTTGAGTTCACCCAGAAAATATTTATTGCATTCAATTGCCGTCAGTAGGATGAAGTTCCCAGCTTTTATTTAAAGATCAAATGCTTAACTTTAATGAGCGGCAGGTAGGTATTGTATTGGAGCTATGATTTTTTTTAGGGAATGTTATCAAGTACTACATGTACTTTTACTGGAATGTACCACCATCCATTCTAGAATTATTTGGCCTGATCATCCGATCCAAACACAAATTTTGAATGGCGACATGTTTTCCTCCAATCCCAGCCACTGCCCTTGTTGATTCCGCTACTAACATAGTTGGTTAATCAGCATTGCTGGCTACGGGACTGTGTGTCAATCCTGGCACGGTGTGCTTCAATGCATGTACACGTATTAGTCCGGATATCTTGCGCGAAGCAATTAGACTCTTAAATGTCCTGTACTAGGCGGAGAGCAACAGCGCTCGGCGGTATTATATCGAGGCCCGCCGGTATGCTTGGCGGATAAGCAGCTCATGCTGAACCCGACCAAAGCGTTTCAGGACTAAAGCACAAAAGTTAGTCCAGGCACCAGCCTTCACCCTTTTTTGACCGAAGGAAACTAAAGGGCGGCTGCATCAGTAAGGCTCATAAAAGCAAGTTTCAGCCCCGATGAAGGATCAAGTTTATAGAGATCAAAATAGTCATCACATCTACTGAGCTACAGTTTTGGATTCTAACCATTGAACGGAGGAAAATTCAATCTAGGTAGTTTCCTATTGCCAGAACCACGACAAAGAATATGTCCACCCGGATCCACAACAGGTTGAAACTGACTAGATATAGAGTGGTGGGGAGAATGCGACGAGAACGCACCCTTGCCCAGGGGATGATGTATGGTCATGACGAACCCATAAACCCTCCTGGATCTCGACAGAAGGTGGGCGCTGCCCATGGGGTCTGTTGGCTGTGCCTGCAGCAGGTGGGCGCTCGACAGCCGTAGGAGCGCCATCAAGAATGGGGCCGCTGGATGGAGGACTGCTCGCTCCCGGTGCTTGCTCAACTTCCCCACCTCAAAACGGTCGTCGTCGACGGTCCCCTCAATGTCCGGCCACCAAGAGTCGAAGGAGGAGATGACGCACTACAGCGTGGCGATCTTCACGTCTTGGGCGATAGATGCATCCGTGAGCCGGCGCTCGAACCCATCATCACGCTAAGAGAAGCGGTGCTCCATCTTGTCATCGTACTTGAAGAAACTCCGAGAACTTGGACTCCCACTTGTTCTCCAGATCGGTGAAGCGCTTCGAGAGCTCGTCGAGGATGAGCTTGGTCTCGGGATCCATGGCGCCCTGGTGTCCTTGGAAGCAGGTGAAATGGTCGTGGGGTGGAACAAAATCCAGAATAATGGCTGTGGGTCCGATCTGAGGTCGAACTAGAAACGAAATCGGATACCAAAGTCTCTGGAATTGGTGAATCTGATACCAAATGTTAGCAGCAGGGTAGCGGGGACGAAGGAGAGGAACAGGATTGGAGATCAGAAGCAGGACTTTGGGACGGATCATCTCGACGACTGGTTTCCTTGAGGAAGAAGAAGATAGTTTTGGTTAATACATCATGGATGGCCTCTCCCTGTGTATCTCTGCATATAAGGAAACAGCTATCCTATTACATGGGCTAGGCCCAATGGCATCCTTAATTGACCCTATCTTCTCCATCACACGCGGATTGATTCTTTTGGACCTTGCTCTCAGCCCATCAACAGGGCCCGAGTCTTGCTCTGCCTCTTGTGTGCTGGTAACAGCTCTTATCTCAGGCCTCATTATTTTAGCTGAAGACCAGTATAATTGTACTGTATTGAACATTAGCCAAGCCAATATATATTATCTTGAGAACACATTCATGGCGCAGAGCAACAACCTCAACCTGTGAGTCTCTACAACCTGCATCACACCTGCCGAGGCCCAACGATGAACTTTTTTTTGTGACTCGGAGATTCATTCATTACCACAGAACTGGATTACAATCGTCCTCCAACAGGCTTTGTATGCTGGACGGGGCTTCATAGTGCCACTCCACCGTATCAGTCATACTATTAGCCTGCCTAGCAATCTCATGAGCAACTCTATTACATAATCTACTTGCATACACAAGAGAAAACTCACTAAACCTCCCACTTAAGTCTTGCATCTCCCTGAGGACAGGAAGAAACACTGATCGATGTGTCTCCCTAGTCTGCCAAAGTAGCACAAGCTCCAGGCACTCTGATTCAAGGCTAAGCTTCACAACTCCACATCCCATCCCGGCACGCCCAGGCCTCCACAGTTGTTGCATCCATACAGTGTGCATATGGAGTGGCCTGTGCTCTAAGGAATACACCAGCATCATTGCGAATCACGGCACCAGTTCCTCCTTGTCCGGTTTCTGCAGAGTAGGACGCATCCACATTGCATTTTCCCGATCCTGCTACCGGCTAAACTAGGCGTCAGTGAGTTGCCGCCGGATATCCGATGCCCATATCCAAATCTGTACCCGTGATGTTTGGGGAGGGTACGGATTACGCATTCGTGTGTGGGCATGGGCAGGGTAACTGATGGCTGGAACTCTCTCTCTCACTCGCGATTGGTGAACTGGAGAAACAAAGTTTTGGTGCTGCCCAAAGAACCAGCAGCGTTTTCTGTTTTCATTCTCCCTTTTATTCTGGCTACGAACAAGTCATGGCCCGGCCATCCCGCAGCACCAGCGGAGGTCCGCGCACGATGTCCGTGCGACGCGCACGCCCGATCACGACGCAGCGTGGAGGCGTGCTCACCTAAAACCCCGGCATGACCAACAAGCCATCCGTGAGCTGTTCCTATGACACGTAAAACTAGCAAACTCTAACAGAACGTGACCAAACTACGTACACAACAAGATTATCCAACAGTAACAACCTATATTACCCGTCCTTGAATACTCAAGACATTCACCTGCGAGACGAGCGATCAGCCGCTTGTTTTATATAACTTGTCTCAGCACCTCTCTCTCCTCACCATGAAATTAATTGACTCCGCGGAAGCACCTCCCTCTCCTCATGATGGAATTTCACCGTCCATGAGGTTAACACGTGAGCAAGTGTGGAATCCCGATGGCGGCGGCCTCATTGGGGATTCACGCCGGTTTGAGCATATTATCGAGCACCTACTCACGTGTCATCCCCACCGGCGCCTACAACGGCTGGCGTGGTTGACATAGACGTTCGCTATTGCACGGAGCGAGAAGCAGAGAATCCCATGGCCGTCGCCGCTGCCGGAAGCCTGTCGAGCACCACCGCCGGCAGGGTCTCTTGTAATTAGATGCTTGGAATGGTTCGAACGTAGCGAGCTGCTCTCATCACCCCAACGCGACACTGGTCTCTACGTCTGCATCACTGATGTAATTGATTATCTATACCAGTTGGATATTGCCCGCTTCTTCTCGGGATGGGTAATTATCGTTTGGGTAGCTTGAACGTATGGGTATGGGTTACCCATTTCCTCCCCAACGGCGTCGTGACGCCACTCTCTGCTTATAAACCACTTACAGCAGGTTGCGAGGCCCATTTCCCCAACATCAGTTTATCCGCTCCATTCTTTTCCTTCAATTTTAGCGAGCTTCAATATAATTCTGTTCCATTCTACATCATCTCGGTTTTGATAGACTTCTCTCCGTCCCTGCATTGCACGAAGAAATGTTTGTGTATGCACACATGCATTTAAAAGGTATAAATAACACTTTTTTTGGAATGGGAGGTATCAGCAAGGTTATAGCCACAGACTGGTCCCCTGCCACCAACAAGTTTTAAAGAATTACATGGCTCGAGGAACGCTCGCCGGGCACTACAATCTCGCCATGTTATCGGAGGCATTTGCTAGAAGCCATTACTAGAATGCATTTGCTCAAGCTGGATCAACGAGCCTTTGGGCAGCCATGCAGCATTTGTGTTTCTCATGGCCACTGCCCTTTTCGTTCCGTTATCTTTGGTCAATCATATCCACGAGACCATATTAGGATAAGGTGCCACTGGCCGGCACCCCGTTGCAATTTGGAACCTGAAGCGACTGTGAGTGTGAGAACCATGATGGCATATATCTTGTTTCGTTTAGATCTCCCTGCATGTAGGCTTGTTGGATTGGATGAAATCGATTAATATAAATAATGGTTGAATTGTTGTGAAGGCAAGAATAGCTTATTGATCTATGGACAGTAGAATTTATGGCTTTTGTCTTCTTCGGAGCCATTGTCTCTGAGTTTGCACGCTTTCACAGATAGTACTGATTGCGGGTGGACGACGAGCCGAGGTTTCGGCTCAGCTCGGCTCCTAATGAGCCAGCATGGCTTGGCTTGTTAAGAAATGAGCAAATAAAGCTTTCTTGGCTCGGCTTCTTAAATGCTCGATCCGCTCGTTAGGCTCACGAGCCAGAAGTATATTTAAAACTGCCATTATAAAATATAAAAGATATAGTAATGATAATACTTCATATATACTTCTAAACATCCACTCTATGTATCATATGATGATGCACACAACTAAAATTGGAGAACATACATAAAACTACAGCAAGGTAAGAGCAGGTTATATATAAGAACCTTATATCTTCCCTGCTTACCACGTCTTCCCTGCTTACCATACTCATACTTCACAGTTCGCAGCGTTCTATATAGTTCTGTCTAACTTAAGGGCAAACAATAACTTGCTCGGGCATTACACTACTACTTGAATTCTATGGTTCTATAGGTGCATATCCACTAGCATTGTTACGCACACAAAACTATCTATAGTATGCACATATACAAATATACACCAAGAATATAAAACCACATTTTAGGAATGAGATGCATCAAGAACTTTTTTTAGAATGTGTATAGAATGTTTTCGTTAAAAAGAAAGAGAAGTTGTTCATATATAGCAAATGAGTTGCAACAAGTAGAAATGAGAACCAAACCAAACACACATGCTAACAAACAAGAAAAGAGGCATGAATGCTCAATCGACCAAGAATGCCGTGAGCAAAGAGCTAGGCGTCCCTATAGCAATGACCAGAGGCTCCAAGCGACCTACAGCTACATGACCAGAAGCTTCAAGCGACTGCAACTACCACCACAGACTGCATGCGACCAAAAGCACCATGGATGATTGTACATGCTACCTCATGTACAATTATGCCACGAAGAATGAGGCAACAGCCGTTGACTGAGGGGCCTAAAGAACACTAACAACGACCAAACGCCAGCGCAGAACACTCACAATAGGTGATGACGCTGACGTTGTCTCAAGCAAAAATAATAGTTGGATTTGGTGTATTTTCTGTTTTCTGCTTTCACTGGGAATTGTTTATTCGTACCTTTTCTTTCAGTACGAGCATCCATGCAGTCTGTGAACCACGTTCTTCTGACTGGATGCCAGGCTATCTGCAGGTTCGGACTCCGTAAGAGCAACTATAATAACAGGCTCTAAGCAGGTTGAATCCTATGTGGAGGAGAGAGGGGAGAACAGAGAGAAGAAAGTGGGCTGTAAATTTACAGCCAACTGAGGCACAGGTTGCTAGAAATCTTGTGAGAGTGGATGGTGGGCCAAGTAGTATGTTTCTTGGCCAACCTATTATATGGATGAGCTGTTAGTTGGCTATAAGTGACGTGGCAACAACATACAGTCCACTTGCTGGCTGTATTATTAGCCTTGCTCTAATGGCAAGGGGGGCTACAAAATTAAGTGGCTCACAATCTGTAGCCACCCTATAATTAACTACATTAATTCCTAATATTAGTGGTATTAAGGGCAGTCCTAACCCTCCAACTAGGATGGTTTTCATAGCATTAAATAGGGTGACACATAGGTCTATTGGCTGATGTAGCGCTACATTCAATAGGAAAGAGAAGGGAAAGAGCGAGACACTGGGTCTCAATGTAAGACCCAGTTTCTACACGAGAATCTATGCATATGACACTACCAAGTTTGGGTTGGGAGATGATTGTATCTTCATTATAGATAAAAAAACAAATGCGATTAGTGGAGAGGAGATATATGAATTTATTGAGGACCCACACTAAGAAATCATGGGTTGGAGAACACAATGTCTAAAGTAGTGTCTTCCTAACATTACATTATGGACACTATCTATGGACATCATGGGTTGGGAACCCTCTATGTAATATAGTTTGCATAGAATTAATTGAGCTGTCACATAGGACCAGTTACTTATGTGGCACTATATTAAATATGAGAAAGAACAAAAAGATGAAGAAATTGGGTCTGATGCAAGACCCAGTTTCAACACGAGAACATATGCATTAGACACTACCAAGTTTTGCATTGGGAAGATGGTGTATTCATAATAGATGAACAACAAATATTTTTGGTAGAGAAGAGAGATGACGTATTTATTGATGACTCACTTTAAGAAATTGTGGGCTGCGAAGTATAGTTTCTAACGTGGTGTTTTGTTGACATGGCATCATAGACACTACTCATATACACTATAGGTTGGGACTGCCCTAACTAGTCGACAGTAATAAAGTGAGTAGGCATATATGTATATATACATGAACCAGACAACGCAACATCACGACGGCTTGGTTGCTGCTACTGAGTACCTGATTTCTATTTTCGTCTCTAACCGACCACACCATGTCTTTTCCGGCTGCCTGGCTATTATACAAATCCTGTGCAGAAACGTCTGCCGTGGAATGCACAAACACATGCAACACGGAGTAAATAGTTGCTATCTAGGAATGGAATGCATCAGCAAGTTTGCAACAATATGTTTGCGGTAGCATCACAAAGATTCAGTATACAGCCTCTACCAAGGAGACCAAAGGGAATGGTGGTCACAACCCCTCTGTCACCGTTATGGTTGAAATGCTGGTGCAGCTATAGGAGAAGCAGCACTGGGTCATGGTTGCACTTGCTACACAGACGAATCGCACGTATGCAGATTTCGTGTTTTTTGAACGCATGAATGCTTTCCTGCCAGAATCCCCGGCCACACGGTCCACTTGGCAAGGATTGTTGACAGCAAATTTGAGTGTCAATTTTGTGGAAAACCTGGCATTGTGTCTCGACCCAACAATCGTGCAATTGTGCAATGGGTCACTTGAAACCAGTGCGAAGACTCAGCAATGGAGATTACTGTTGTCAAGGCTACATACCTTGCACGAAATGCCGCTTCCTATTACTAATATCACTATGACGTCAGCAATTAAAAAAACCAACATTAATCTGTTCTCTCAAAAATCTACAGAATCCAACCTATATATATGTTTGGTAATGCTTAGTTATGTATGTTTGGACAACACAATGTTTTTGGTCAATTGATTCTATAGCTATATATACTAATCATAATTTTTCAAGAAAATCCCACATTAATCAGAGAAAAAAAGATAAACTTCTAGCCAGCTATTTGCCATGGAGCCACATTTCAGGGTTTGAGATTAATGGAAAAAATTATTTGCTCAAAATTACCCAACATGCCATTGATTAGTACATGCCAAATTTAGTCACGCACATTTACATTGGTTGTAGTATAACGTCCAAGAAATCTCCACATATTAGAGAGAAAATCCAACCATGTATGATATAGTTAAAAAGGAAAAAACTTCCAGTAATTATATAGGCTGAGATAAAAAGTAAAACCTTCAATTACAAGTCCACTTTGTCCAACGCCTCAACAAAAGTTAGGCCCAATTTACTCCCGCAAACTATTTTAGCTGGTTCAAACTACCCCAAGTGACATTTGTGTTGTTATTTCGGATGGATTTTAAGTTCAAACTTGACTAGATGACTTCCAACGTAATTCCCAGCATTAGAAAAATACATTCAAATTTTTTCATGATTAGTTTGCATACAGTTTTGTATCCTTACCTTCAATTTTGTATTTAATATTTTTAAGCTATAAAATAACTATTAAAAGTTCTTAACATATTTTCTAACATAAAGGATAATGGTCGATATCTCCTCAGAAAATTTGAATGAAAATAATCATCTTCCATGTGTAGAAAAAATAACAAATCTCGTTAATGTGTAAATTAGACCAAATAAAATGACAATCTATATTTTGTTGAGGAGGTTAGATGGACAGAGTAAATACATGAGAGTAGTAAATTGACCTTTTTTATAGTTAAAAAGACTATCCAGCATTTCAAGAGTTGCACGCTGGTCAAATTCATACATCACTTCCCTTATAGAATCAGTTTCATTCCTTGCATAATGTAACACCCTAAATTTGGTCACCAAAAGCAATTTGAAGCATTCTAAATTTCTGGTGTTTAATTGGAATTTCTAGCCCTCTAGTTAATGTAAACATCATTCTAAATAATTTTAGAACAACAGGTGTATGCTGCACTCATGTTGTTGCATGATTCTTTGTGTGCTCTTTGAAATTTTACTAGAATTACTCAGTTATTATTTTCCTTTTATTGTAGTTTATTTATTTTCTGTTCAAAGGAAAACTCCCTCTCCTTCGTTGCTTGCGGCCAGTTCCCTTTGGCTTGGAGTCGCAGAACCTGTCCACTTGATTTTTGGTAAGTCGTAGCACTGTTCCACCCATTTTTCGGCAAGATTCACTAGTAGAGAATGGACCTTTTATCCCCTATATTTTGTCCTGGTTGTGTTTTGGTCCGAGATAAATATAACATTTAGTCCCGGTTCATATTTTTTGTGGTCTGGGAGGACATTTAGTCCCGGTTCAAAACACCAACTGGGACTAAAGGCCCATGACCTGGTCCCGAGCGGTAACAATAACCGGACAAAAGGGTGAGGTCCTACACGGGTTAATTTAAAAGGAATGCACACAGGAGTGTATCATACATGTGCTATGTAGGTGAAAAGGTGAAGGAGGCTACGCGCGAGGCAGGTGGTCCCGGGTTTAATCCCACAAACCGCACACGCGTACTTCCCTGTGACTTATGACTTGGGACAATGCACGCGTGCGGTGGCCTCCCCTAGGTTCAATAGTTTTTCCACCCGGTGCCGGACCCGTTGTCCCAGTTAGAAAACTTGGACTAAGCCTCCTCTCAACTGGGACTAATATCACTTTTTCCACTAGTGATTGCGCCGCAAAATCCGGCAGCGCCGCCACCATCACCGGCGACCCTGTGCCTCAGGTCCAACCCTAGCCGCTAGATCCCGATTTGATGGACCAGATCTACCAAATCCTGGCGTAAATGCCGGCTCACATCGGTCAACCTAGGCATCTTTGCAAAAGACACTCTGGATGTCCTATAAACTCACGCCATCCTGTCTCTGTGCCCCTTATTTTTTTCTCTAAGCACCTGTCCTTAGTTTTACAATCGAACCTCAGCCCCTGTTCTTTTATGAGTTAACTTCATCGAAATATGGTCGGTGATACCAGAATTTGTGCACAATATAAAAGGAAATTTGACAAATCTGACGTTGGACTGTGTGAAGGAAATAGCGAAGTTTGACATTTCTGCATCGATGCTTTAGGTATTCTTAAGTTTGATGCTATCAGTAAATCAGTAATTAACTACAAAAAGAATCATCATACGGCATTCATATGATTCTCCAGTTTATGTAAGATCACAACTACAGAAAATATTTTTAGGCTCGTCTTGATCTTTTTAGGCAGGAAGTTCGCCCACAACCAAAAGCATCCCATGTCATTGTAAAAACTCACCCGAACCTGAAAATAGATTTCTAACAGCGGGTAATGCCATCACTCGCTTCTATAAATCACCATTTATAGGAGCCAGTGATGCCAGTTATGCTCCCGCCGACCACCTTCATTATTGTCGCACAATCTTTGGTTTTGTGTGGTCCAACTGCAACCCATTGCTTGCTGTTTGTAAAAGGGTCTCCATGCAACTGCGCTTTATTTCAGGTAACAACGGCACCCCTCCCCAGTCACCTACTGCTTTAGGATCAAATCCATCTCGGTATCTTTTTGGTTGATTTCTTCCGGGTGCTGCCACTGTATCATCCGCTCCACAATCTGTCACACCAGGTTTTAAAAAACAAACCAAGTGTACCTGAATGTGTTTCAGGATCAAGTTTCACACATACAGTAAGCCAGTAGTGAATAACAGATACAATATCATGTAAAATAAACTATATAAATGACTTACAAGTCTATCAGAGTTATACAGCAAATCCTGGAAACGAAGGTTCCAAACTTCACGGGCAATCGACTGGGGGTTGCGTACGCCTAGAACTCAGCACCATCTTCATCAGTTTAACACAAGTTCTTCTTATGAGCAGCAATTAGCAAGGTTGAGTACACTTATGGTTGGTACTTAGCAAGGCCACAAGAAATAACCAGAATACAAATTAATTATCAACTTTAAGTAAATTAATCATGCGAGGATCCAGGCCACTCTTAACCGTGAGTACGGCTGATATATCAGTTTTACGCTCTGCAGAGGTCGTACACTTTCACCATAAGCCGCGTAAAAGTTCAAAAGAACTTTAAACCCAACCATGTTGTGCGGATCAGGCACGCATCACACTACCGAGGTGTGACTGCATAGGGACGCTACGAGGCCTTTAGAAAGATTCCCTAATAAGTGCAGTCCGCTAAGGTTTCAAAATCTAAGCAAAGCATAACCCTCCTAATGAAGTCTGTCTCTTAGCTAAGCCCACAGCTCAAGAGGACCGGGTTATACCTCATCGAAGTCTCCCCAACTTGCCCTTTCGGTAAGACATGCACAAACTAGAGTCTCTAATTATTCAGCCAAGGCCAGAGCCCATTGGCACTCATGGTTGTACTGTTTTCCTGGGTGGTCACTCCATGTTCTAATTAAATCAACATGATAGTGTAATTAAAGCATAGGTAGAAAGATGGTTAGGGTCACTTGCCTTCATGCAACATAAATACCACTGCTCAAAGTCTTCAACTCTTGCTATTGCTTTTTTAAATATTTAAATCATTCGAACCGCGCTTCTTCTTCTCATAGCAATCATCGAGCACAACCATACAAACATGCAACTATACAAACAAACAAACAAGAACAACTAAGAACAATACACCAATCAAAGGAAAAACTTTAAAAAGAGCGCACTAAAGGACAGAGCTTGGTCAATTTTCGTCACCATCTGACATAGTCTGCTTGTTTATTTTATATCTCGAGTTCTAGACATCCGATTAACGTGATTCCAATTGGGTTAGCTTCATAATTTGATAATCTATCTTCTGGAAACATTTCACGATTTTAGCTACTTTCTAGAAATGAAACAAGATTTAGTGCACCTTTCAGAATCTGTTTTTGAGGGTGAAAATCTCCACTGTGACTTATTGCTATTCTTCACCTCCCTCTGATAGCTTATATTAGAGGGTTTCAATCCTACAACAAGTTAAATAATACTCCTAATTGTAATTCATGTCGATATGAGTCTATCGCAATGAAAATGGATTAAAACGAATCTAAAACGTGGAAAGTATGGACTAAACAAGATTTTCGACACTTAAAACTAGCAGGGGCTTTTCTACGAAAAAGTATAGACTAAACGAATATGATAGAAAATTACAAGATTCTTTGAGGGTCTTACTGAAAATGTTGAGGCCAAAAACGACAGAAGGCTCGGCGCGACGACGAGACGAAGAATGGACGGTAGTGGAAGATATGGTGGAAGAAGATTACCTTAGGGAATCCCAAAGAAAGGGGCCTCCCTGTAAAGGAGTCTATGGTGTGTCTTTTTTAGAGGAGAGGTGGTTCGTATATATAGGGAGAAAAACTCCTCATCTCCATGTCCATTAGCAATATGGGACTAATCGATAGATTACCTCTTTAACGCTAATGGGCTTTAGAGATATCCCACAACACTAATGGTCTTTGAAATTTGGCCCAATAAAGTGATGGGATGGATTTGGGCTAAAAATAGATCAACTTTGGGTCAAGGCTGGTCTAGTAATATTTATGGTGATTTTTATTCTCGGAATAATTATTTGTCTGGTTATAAAATAATTCCAGATAAGTCCAGAATTCATATTTAAACCATGAAAAATACTCAAAAAATTCCAAAAATCCTAGGAAAAATCCTAGAGATAGATTTGGACATGAGGAATCCAAATAATGTATTTGGACCTCACGAAAAGGATTTTAGCCTACTCCAAAAATTGAAATTTGCTCTAAGGAATTAGGAATAAATGACAGAAAACTCTGAAAAATTCCCATTAGGCTTCTATACGTGTTTGTAAAAACTTTACACACATAAAACTACTAAATGGAACCGGCATGAATGCAAAGCACTCAATATTAAACCTATGTTGTTTTAACTTAACTCAGAAATAAAATTTTTCTATACTAAATTCCCTGTTCATTATTTAAAGGTCGGAAAATTAAAAAAAAATTGATAAAATTATTGTATTAATTATGCTATCAATTCATATCCCAAAATCAAAAAATTTTGAGGTGTGACACAATCATATACAACGTAACTCATATTTTTCTAGGAATGCAAGGTATCAGCAAGTTAAGCATGGCCTTTCTGCCTGATGAGTTGAGACGACCATATTTGAGCTGCATTCTACTCATCTTTCACGGCTGCAGCAGAGTAGTGCCACAGCAAGAAATAGAGAGCCACCCCATCAAATCAACCTGTGCAAGAGGGAGAGGGAGCACCGTTTCAGCCTTCCGGTACTGCAGGGTAGTCCTTGCCGCCGATGTGCTGCCCTTGCTCGTTGCCCAATAGCTCCAGGTCCATGATGTTAACCTGTTCCTCAAGCTGGTCAAATGTACTGGCAGCAGTGGAGGACACTGGCGCTGCTGAACAAGAACTCAGTGGATGTGATATGATGGCCCGAGCAACAATGCCCTCCTCCGCTTTGCCGCGGCGGGAGCACAGGATGTGGACTGAGATAGTTCGCGCAATCAAGCGCATAGAGAGAGACTACCCATAAAATTTAGCTATTTTTTGTCTAGCCATTTTGCTTTCGTGGTTCTGTAGCAGAATTGAAGTTTCAAGTGTGTTCGTCTGCATCTTATCTTCACGCGAGGAGTTTTGATTGTATGCAAATTGAATCGAATAGATGGTTACCTTGTTGCGAATTTTAACATGTAAATATATCTGCACTTTTCAACAGGTTTTAAATAGCTGGCTATAGCTTCGCTATAGCCCGCTATAGCCATTTAAAACAGAAAACCGCTATTTAAAATTATGTATAATTTAGCCGCTATAACCCGCTATAGCCTCATTTAGCCCGCTATTAGCTGTCTTGTGAACCCATCCGCTAAACCCCTTGACCCGCTATTTAAAACCATGTTTTCAATGCAGCTGAATCATGACATCTAGCCGGGCCGGCGGCTGGGGGCCACGGCAACATGGCTCTTGTCCCTATCTTCGATTTTTTTTACTTTCTCTGTATTTTTTTAGATTTTGTGACTTATGTATGTCAATGGATTTATTTGCTTTATTTTTTAAACTCGGATAGTTCGGTTATAACCGAAACCGAATCAAGTAACAAAAACCGAGATGTCTCGATTTCAAGAATTTTTATGCACAGTTTGGCGACTATTTTGAAGGAACTGAACTTTAATACAAACTGAATAACCGGTCAGTTCGGTTAACCGAATGTTCAAGCTGAGAAAATATAGGCAGCCGCAGTATAGAACTAAAGAACACAGATTCAAATGGCCATACAAAACCAGGCAGAAGGTTTCATCCATCCCATTGGCACCAATTATATTTTGAATTGCATTTGGCGGCATTGTCCCTGTACCATCGTTTCATGCAGCCCCCCTCGTTTCTTGAGACCAACAACCAAATTGCTGATTTCTCCAAATTGCAGAGCAGCAAATTGTAAGTAAATGTTTTCATGACAGATTCCGTGGTTAACAATAACAAATTACATAGTTTTCACAATAATGGTTTTTTGCGCAGAGCGCCATATGCTACATGACAGACATTTACCTGCAAATGAAAAACATGATATGTACATGGATTAAAATTTGTTCTCTCTTTCTTTTTTCGGTGCTCTTCTGAGCCCTGTACAGTTTTTTGGCCCCTGCATTCCTCCTCCCAGGGAACTCTGCTTGTAATTCTGCTATGTTAATAGTAACAGTCTGTGCATGTTCGTTAAAAAAAATGCATAGACCTATAAAGCAATACTTGTCATGAATGCTCGAGAGCGATGTAATGAAGTTTCACCCATGGCGAACATATACATAAATGCGACAAAATCCAAACAGCTGTCGAGGGGGACCATAATTCATCCCTAGTGAACCCTGTCGTCTCATCTTTGGCTTTTCATCTGTTGGTATATAAGTTCCCCTTGTGAGCCTTTTACTTGGTCAGGCACTACATAAGCGCCTTAGACTTGATTGTGATGTCGATGTGCCTCTAGCATTGAGTAGCATGGAAAAATGCCTGTGGTATGCGCTTATCAAGAAAGAACAAGGAACGAATTACCATTTGCTAGGAATTTGAGGTATCAGCAAACTTGGCAACCTAGTCTAGAACAGCATCACAAAGATTCTAGCAGCAGCGAACAAATGTCTTGGCTTGATGAGCATTCGCCACCGTACAAGCACATGACGATGCTGTGGAGAAAGGGCAGCGAAGTAACCAGAAGGAGCTTAGGATGTCCTTTGTGCTTGGACGACATGCCTCCGCTTGGGCCGGATGTTGACCTACCTGTGTTTGAAGATAAAGATGGCGAGGAACCAGCATACGTGCGACTTGATCACGATGAGTCAATCATTGTCGGTTGAATTATGTAATATCTAGAACTAGCTAGCTCTATGCACTACTTTTATTTATGTAATCGAAACATTATATCCATGTCATTTACTGAATTATATGTATGAGTTATATGAATTTTCTATGGGTTATATGATTTTTGCAATGAATTATTTAAAAAAAATTGAAATGGTTTATGTGGTGCATGCAGCAATTATTGATGTGATCATCACAAATGGTTTTTAATAGAACCGTTTGCGATAATGTACATCACAAACGGTTTTTAATAAGAACCGTTTGTGATGGTGACTACATGCCAAAAATAGCCCATGTGTTGTCTCCCCCCGCTCTTGATAAATTGGGCATGCATGCGTGGGCTGTCTGCCGCTCTCTCTCTCTCTCTCTCTCTCTCTCTCTCGTTGTCTCTCGCCCTGGTCCCTCTCTATCTCTCGCTCTGGTCACTCGATCTCTCTTGCAGGGTGGCGGATGCCAAACTCGGCTGGCTCGCACGGCAACCCGAAGGTACGCGTACAACACGAAGGCTCCTCATAATTTGTATTTTTTTATTTAGTTTTGGGAGATGAAGGTTTTTTGAGTTGTTTATTGTTTGCAAATGATATATATGATTTAGTGGGAGATATTGCAACATATAATTTATTATGACAATAATTCAGAGAAAACGTTAGAGAAATATAGACAAATTTCTAAAACATAGTACAAAACATATTTATGTAGACATAATTCATTTGGAGTCATGCATCATATATTTTTAGGAAAATAATGTCGAGACAACGCCAGAGAGCTTGTCGTGATGTATTGCCGGACCTTCCCCCGCCACTGCCACCAGACAATCCTGGGCCGGTATTCGACGACCTCAACTTCATTCCTGTCGAGGCTACGAACCGTGAGAATCGGGTACGAGATATTGTACTTAATACTTGTAAATCTACAACCATATATTGATCTTTATGTCATACTGATAATATTTTCTTAATTGACGTGTAAAACAGGCTATTAATTCAATACAATGGTTTAAAGATGTAGTATACCACATCCGTGGATCCCGTCCTTTGGTGGCGAGACAGAACAACGGATTATACAATGAGAGTTATGTGGTTTCTATTGCACTCCAAGAACGTGCCTTGCGTGACCCGAATCCTAGTGATTCAGTTATTTTCATGTCCAATCAGGTGCGTTCCAGCAAGAATATGTTGCTGCACGTGATGCCGTGAGGAAGGCACTGGAACAAATGCAAATTCATACGGGGCATGTTATCCCGGACTATAGTTTCCTGAAGATGAAAGCTCTTGAGCTCAATAAGCAAGACGTCACACAAGTTCCAAAAAGGATTTCACCTCCTTATGAATCGGTTTACGTAAGTTACTATTCCTTTGATATTTTATTCCAAATTATGTCATTTGTATTCTTATTTGTTACTACATATGTCTCGTGTATATATAGGACACCCTGAATTATGGATTCCTACACACAGAGTTTGGTTTGTTAGAATTGTTGCGCCAGATTCTGCCACCTTTGGGATACTCATTCATGCGACCATATTCAAGTCGAGTACAAGGTGGTTTTCAATCATCGGTAACCTTGACCTCAGCACAAGACCCATTGACAATATACGGGGAGACTTTAGATGCGCCGTATAAGGCAAATGATAGTGCATTAATATACACACTAGACTATGTGGACAGGTATCTAGGGATTAACATTTTGGATGCTAATTATACTATCTACCTTGCGAGGCTTCATAACGTAGATCCTTAGTACGACTTTGATCATGTGTGTGTTATTGGAATGATATTGTAAGACTTCAATAATGTGTGTGATGATGTTGTAAGACTAATGATGCTGTAAGACTTCAATAATGTGTGTGATGATGTTGTAAGACTAATAATGTTGTAAGATTCTAATTAATTGTTTCGATTCAAAACATATCTCTTTTGATTTATTATGAGTTAACGTATCCCAGGCCGGCCACCACGAGGGCACAGCCAACCGCGGCCCGGCTGCAGCCAACGTAAGCCAGGTCGCCGGCAGCCATGGCCAGCCACGACCAGGCGGCAGCCCGGCCACGGCCAGCCCCAGCCAGCCACGGCCAGCCACGGCCAGGCCGCAGCCAGGCCAATGAAAACCGTTTGTGATGTGGACACATCACATCACAAACGGTTTTCCGATACAAACCGTTTGTGATTGGGCTATCTGTTTGTGATTAGCCGCCCCATACAATTAATGTTTAATGTTGTATAGAATTTTCGCAATGTTTAATGTTGTATAGAATTTTACAAAAAGTTCAGCGTAGAGGATGCCAAGTGGATTAAAAGACAGCCACCGGGTAACAATCTTTGCGGGTTCTATGTAATGGACTACATCCACCGCTTCAGTGGAGATGACTTTACCGCTTTAGAATAAACGGTTTGTACTAATCTAGCAATCTAATCATGTCTTTTGCTTTCTTAATATATTTTTGAAACCATATGCTAATGCATTGCATTGTTTTCCACACCGTACGTGCAGGAACGTGAAGTAGATGCCACCGAGATGATCGCAGCCGAGGTACTGGCACTCCAAGAACAACTCGCTGCTTCATTCTGGAACAAGTTGTGAGCGTAGATGGCGAGTTTAACATTATGAAGATGTAAGAGTTGTAACGGTTTAGAACTTGTAAGATTCGTTAGACTTAATTAGTTTGAAACTTGTCAAATATTCTTGAGTTGTGCTTGTGATGTTGTAAGATTGTGCTTGTGCTATATATGCGCTTCTGATGTGTATTTGGGCTATATATGTGCATGATGAAGTGTATATGTGTTGTTATATGTGCTGTGTATATATTGTATATAAAAAATTGTAAAAACAAATTACAAACGGTTTTTGAAAACCGTTTGAGGCATCACAAACGACATATCACAAACGCCCCAGAAAATCGTTTGTGATAGCCTCCCAGAACCGTTTGTGATAAGGGGTTCTGTAGTAGTGACTCACACGGGAAGATCCCACGACGGATGCTTGTGGATGAGAAAGCCAGGAGCACCATAAGAGCTTAGCTATCGTTACGCATATATTATATCATCATTTAGCCCAGAGGGCTTGTATCAGACCGATTTTTGCTTTATTATGTCATGTTTGAGGAACCGAATCGATGTATGGATGTGATATTATGTTGAAATGAGTTTTATACTGTCACACCCGGTTTTAAAGGCAAAACCAGGTGCATCTCATATGTGCGCCAGGATCAGTTTACACACATATGGTAGACGTCACAAGTGAATATCCATAACCATGCATAACAAAAGAGTATTATAGTGCCTATATTCAACATGCCTCTTGCCTTCTTCCCAACTCGGTTGCTGCTCAAATCCTTCTCCAACAGTTGGTTCTCCAGAGAAATCCTCGAACTGATTGTTTCCTAATCGCATCACACATTCGCATGCAAGGAAACAATACAACAAATAAGAAACAGTACAGATTCTCCCAATCTGAGCAGCATTCCGGGTGTAGTTGATGCAATAAAAGAAAGAAAGAAAACAAGCATGAGCACATAACGTATTCAGCAAATGAAATATGACATACAAAGCTGAGGCAAAAAAAGGTTGGCTGACCATACTGCAGTAAGAGCCATATGGCACTCATGGTTGTACTGTTTTCCTGGGTGGTTCTCCATGTTCCAATTAAAAAGATGTGATCTTGCCAGTTATTTAAAAGAGTATTTGGAACATAGAGTAGGAGTTCATTTAACCAATCCTAGTTGAGCAAGATAAGCATAATCTACCATCAAAATTAATTAAGTAACCCAGTTTCAGGGACAGGAAAAATATAGTGGCTAGGTAAATCCTTAAATAGGTACCCATCAAATTAAGACACATGCATGGGTGGTGAAATTAATAATTATTAGGACATTTGCATGACATAATACACTTGCCTTCTTCCCAACTCGGTTGCTGCTCAAATCCTTCTCCAACAGTTGGTTCTCCAGAGAAATCCTCGAACTGATTGTTTCCTAATCGCATCACACATTCGCATGCAAGGAAACAATACAAAAAATAAGAAACAGTACAGCAAACAATTCCAACAGGAGAAAACAACAGCACAAAACTAATCTACACGTTACAACGAACGCGTGAGCGCGAGAATCACTAAAATCGGAGTTAAAACGCAAAAGATATGGCTTTTCTAAGGTTCAGGGACTTGCTGGCGAAGTTTTAAAAGTTCCAGGGGCTTAACTGCGAAAAACCAGGGGCTAAAACATAATTTTATATAAAAACTTGAGAAAATGAAAGTATATACCACCCACAAATTAATGAATGTCATATTCCCAACATATTCAAGTAACCACGATTTAGATCATGTGCAAGTATGATTATCATGTAAGGGTCCAGGCCGCTCTTGACCGTAAGCACAGCTCGGGCACAATTTTAAATCTTGCAGGGGCTAAAACAAAAGAAAAAGGACCTATTTGGAATTATTTTTGAACTAAGCTGGACCGCGGGTTGATTTTGAAAAACTTTAAGGGCTTCTTTGCAAAATTTGCCATGCTGACCGTTATCTGGTTTATTTGACTCGGGGCTGGATCTATTGTGGACCGTTGGATGTCAATCCGACGGCCAGAAACAGATCGGCCAAGGGGGTATCGCCGGCGATGGCCGGGACGGCGGCGCTGCGTGATCCCGCGGCGGAGCTTCGCCGGCTTAACCTCGATCTTCGGCTACGGTGCTCCAAACACGACGAGATCAAGCTCTACGGGTTCACAGGACCACGACGAGTACATCTAGGGTGGATTGGGTGGCTGGGATGGCGCACCATGGCGGCCGGCGACGAGCAACGGCGGCGGCGGAGCTCTGCAAGATCGGCCGGTGAGCAATTAGCGCAAAGCTCGGCCAAAATCGGGTCAAGATCACGAAGGAGAGGTGCGGGATGTCGAGGCGAACCTCCTGGGGTGCTTCACGGCGAAGGAGCAGCGGCGATGACGCGAATCGACGGCGGTGGCTTGAGCTCGGTCAAAGGCGGCGGCGCTAGCTAGGGTTCGAGGGCTCGCGGCTTCGATTTTCGATGGGAAGGTTGCGGGCGGTGCACGCACTTAAATAGGTGCGGAGCTTGGGTTCGGGCAGGCGTGCGGCGGGCGGAGTCGGAGACGTAGGCGGCGGCGCTCGGGACTCGGCCGGGGAAGTCCCTGTCGGAGACGAAGAACCCGACAGTCGGGCCCCACTTGCCAATGAGCGCGAGAGAGTGAGCGGCGGGGAGGAGAAGAAGGACGGGCCGGTGTTGGGCCGAAAGTGGAACGGGCCGAGGAAAAAGAAAAGGAATCGGCCGGGTCGGGAGAGGAAAAGATAAGGGGGCAAAGTTCGACTGGGCCAAGAGTTCGAGGGGCAAAAACGAACTCGGAATTCCACAGGCATGTGGTCAGGTCCAGGGGCAGTATTTGTTTCCATAGAGAAAACAGATTTTTTTATTTCTTCCTCAGAGAATGGTCTGGTCAATAATTCATTCTCTATCATGTCCACCTTTTCACTCTGATCCCATATATGAGGGTCCATGTGCATGTTTGGGCTAAATTGATAAAAAGGCTAGAAATTCCAATTAAATCCTAGAAAATTTATTTAAGCCTTAATAAATCCTAGAAAAAAAATTCAAAGGGTTGCTACAATTTAAATGTGATGAATTTTAGGGTGTTACATATAAGTGATAGCTATTGATTATGGGACTATCACAATGGTACAGGGAGTCGGATTCTTGTTTTCGAGAACCTAGTTCATTTCATATTCATCGCGTAAAAACCTTGTTTTCGTCCCTTGTGCAACTATACCAGCTTGCTCTTTTCCTGTAGATATATACTACTATCATCTACGGCCTCTCTTGTTCTCATATAAATATATATATATATAACACAAAGCAAGGTTACTATGTCCACGTTTATTACAAATGTTACTCCATCATATGCCTATGTGGGTGCGAATGAGAGGAATCAGCAAGTTCACTGACACATACCAGCTTGAGCGTGCATAGGCCGTGATGCTGGACTGTTCCTCTTGCTGGTCACCTGGGCATTGCTGAATGAGAACGTGGTAGAGGTGATGGCTGCCAGCTCGGTGAACTTGCTCCTCCGTCTAGAGGAGCTAGATCTCGCGTCATGTGGATCCGACCAACCAACAATGGTCTAGCTGTTTCACTTTGCTGATCGATAATCTCAAGCAGGGATCGGAGTGGCAGCGGTCGGGGGAACCTTCGACAAGGAGTTTCTCGTAGTCGGTATATCAACCTATTTGTCGACCACATCAACGTCAGCTGACATGTGTTAAGCAACTACACATAGTATGTTCAGCTATTTTCAGTATAGTAGCTTTTCTTCCGTGGTTGTGTGGTTGTATTTTCAGTATGAGAAGAAATTTAAGCAGGACATATATCACGTGATGACATGAAGTAAGGTTAAATAGAGGCAGACCTCAAGGAACTTTGGACTAAGCCAGTGGAACAGACTGCATATATGGCAGCGGCGCTAGCTACCTGCTGATGGATGCCTTGAGCGGAAGGATTATTCCCATGGATTCCGGTTGGCCTGACATCCGGTTGAACCCCGGCCGGGGGACAATCCCCATCTAGTGGAGCATCGAACTCCTTGAAAGGGTTGTATTTTGATACGTAAAAGATTAGCTGCTACGAAGGGCATGCAAATTCAAAAGAGAAGTTTCTAGAAAAAATTAAATAATTATGACCGAGTCTTATAATTTCATGAATGGTATATAGTTGGTTTTATTACTATACTAGAAATGAAATAAGTCGAGCACGTTAACTGGTGGCAACAATGTCGTGGAATTACTTGCTTGGACGATGACATTATGTCAGAACTAAACGACAAAACTACACATGCAGCTGTGCCCGAAAGGGTTAGTCCAGGGACAAAATTAAACGTCGAACATGCAAGGATGTAATGCGGATTAAATCCTTCAATCAATCTAGAAAAAAGATAACACCCGTGACGAGTTCATGCTTGTCCCATTACAACCCCATGCTTGCCTTTTATATACTACCTTCTCTCATGCTCTCATCATATCAGTGGCGGACCCAAGCAGTTAAGGGAGCCGGGGCAAACTCGTAGGACTTATCTCTTTCATGTTTAATAGAACAAATTACAAGCACAAGCTAACTTATTTTAACGGGCGAGAGAGTTTGGTCCTTTTGCGTCATTGCGTCGCCCGCCCAGGCTTGCCGGGCCTGGGGTCCACCAGTGCATCATATAAGTTCAAATTCATCATTTTTTTCCTGCAGAAATCTTTTCGGATCCAGCCCTCGGCCTCTAATGTTTCTGATATTACGCCTACCTAGGAATGTGAGGAATCAGAAAGTTAAGAAGCACACTTTAGTCAGAGACAACTATGTGACACTATTGTTAGACTCACAGGATCAACTAGGTGTACATCGGTGGGATGTCTCTTTGACATTGATGTAAAAGATGATGTTCTTTGTGTGTATGCGCACTGTGATAAACTAGTAAATGAAACATGTACCTTTTAATTGCTCCTACTAGTTCTGTCGATGTAGATCCGCGCTAGGGCAACGACGCGCAGTGTAGATGGGGCGGCGGAGCTTCCCGCCGCTGACAGCACCTCGCAATCGGGCGTTAGGGTTTTGGGGCGGCTACTGCTTTAGAGACCCCTTGTCTTGGTGGCTCCCACCTCCCTAATATAGTTATGCGCAACGGGGGCCCGCGACCCTAATGGGTTGGGCTCCCCCGATCAGGGAGCAGATCATGAGATCAACACTAACAATATCCCCCTTGATCTCATCTTATGTTTCTTAAACTTTAGCTCTTCGCTTGTTACCCACTTCATCACAAGTAAGCATACCGAACATGGGTCATCATGACAGTAATTACCATCAGATTAACCAGCCACAGTGCATTTACCTATTTTGAACGGATCTCAATCTAGGCCCTTAGTAATCTAGAAATCACAGGTTCTACCATAGACCCATGTCGACTGTGTGTTCTCTCGGCACACTGGGTGGTAAACCTTCGGTGAGCGGATCCGCAAGTACTGTCTCAATACTTGTATGCTCATTGTTACTAAAATGATTCTGGATTTTCTTCTTTGCAACATATAACTCATTATCAATGTGTTTGGCAGCACACTTGACATGTTGCTATTGGAGAGAAGATACTTGAATGGTATATAACTGTTGTCTACCATTATCTATTCCGGGTAAAGGTTTCTCTAAACCGTTTAGCCTCTTCTGTAACCTCATATCATGCTGAACTTTAGATATACTTAACTCATAACTATTTTTCTTTAGAGTTTTCTTCCACAATGAAACTCCAAGCTCGAGTGTTAGCTACTACTGTGGCCTTCACTAAACAACTCGAAAACCTTAGTCCTTTTCACTCACATCCTTTTGTGAGTACATATTACTTTCTTACTTAGCATGAGGCTTACAACACTTTTGCAAGGTTGTTGCATAAGATTTTCTTTAACTCCATTCCAGTGATCTATGCTGGACTGGGCTTCTGCCAAAATTTCCCGGATACTTTAACTATGTCAGGGTAAATACTTTCCTGAGCAACTGATTCTGCTTCCAACAGCTGAAGCACACTGAACCACTTTCATTTGATCGATCTTATATTGTTTCCTGGAATACTAAAATTCCAACACTATTACCCTTGACTACATATAGAACAGACGTAGACTGGCTCGCATGCATACTATGTTTCTTTAGAATTCTTTTCTAAGTATGCTCTCTGCGATAATCCTAGTACCCCTTTGGTTGTATATTGATTACCATGTTCTGAGGACAATAACTTTTTCTTCTGCATCAGCAGACTAACATCACTGCTAGAGAGTAGGACATCATCAACATACATGATGAGGAAAACCTGTTTCCAATTCTTAAACTTTGGACAAATGCAATTGCCCTCATGATTCTTACTAAAACCCAAAACTTACTTCAGTTGGCATCTGGTGTGCTTTTCCCTTTCGTGACAAAATCCTTAGGTCATGCTATGTGAATATCTTCATATTCTCAATTTGAGGAATGTCGTCCCTACATTATGATTCCGGAGAATCCTTACATGAGAAACTGTCTCATCGTAACTCATTTCTTTTCCTTTGCACGAAGCCTTTTGACATAAGTCATGCATCGTGTTTATTCTCATTGCCTTTAGATTCACATATAGCTTTGTAGACCCATCACAGCCACTGGTTTGACTCCCCTAGCAATTTCCAAGACTTCTCTCAGACTCTTTTACTCGTAACTGTTGTTATTCTTTCTTACACGCAACAATGATGACTATAGGATCCTCAAGGACAGGTGCCTCATTCACTTCCTGTCGTCATATGGAGTTCTGGACATACCATGCTCCCCATATGTGTGGCAACCTATTGCCATAGGTGGAATAACAATAGGCGTACAATGGGTAGTGAGAAAAATAGCGGGCAGACTCACCCGCTTCACCTTTGGTCAATTTCTCGAGCTACCTCATTCTTTCTCTTCAGGTCATCCTCTAGGTGGAGTCAGGTCTCCCTGTACCGTACTCCCCCAGATAGTTACATCTTTTGTAAAGATGACGTACCTCCAGGTGGAGTTAGGCCTCCTTGTAGCATACTCTCCCAGATTCTCCCATCTTTTGTAAAGATGGTGTACCATTAAAACTTTCTTATTTGGGTTTAAACTATCTTGACCAGTATGAATACTGGCTAACTATGCTATAATCCAGGAAAAATTTAGGAATTTAGCTCTCTTCTCTTAGGGGTGTCAATTATGAACGTTGTACTCCCCCTGATGGTCACAATTACTTAATAGATCATCTCTTTTCATTCAATGCATACTATGCATCGCAATCAGTATTGGGATCATCTCCCCCTCGAAATATGGCATGAACTCCAATGGAAGAGAGCTAAATTCCTAAATTTTTCCTGGATTATAGCATAGTTAGCCAGTATTCATACTGGTCAAGATAGTTTAAACCCAAATAAGAAAGTTTTAATGGTACACCATCTTTACAAAAGATGGGAGAATCTGGGAGAGTATGCTACAAGGAGGCCTAACTCCACCTGGAGGTACGTCATCTTTACAAAAGATGTAACTATCTGGGGGAGTACGGTACAGGGAGACCTGACTCCCACCTAGGGATGACCTGAAGAGAAAGAATGAGGTAGCTCGAGAAATTGACCAAAGGTGAAGCGGGTGAGTCTGCCCGCTATTTTTCTCACTACCCATTGTACGCCTATTGTTATTCCACCTATGGCAATAGGTTGCCACACATATGGGGAGCATGGTATGTCCAGAACTCCATTCTTAGGGGTATCGATTATGACCGTTGTACTCCCCTGATGGTCACAATTACTTAATAGATCATCTCTTTTCATTCAATGCATACTATGCATCGCAATCAGTATTGGGATCATCTCCCCCTCGAAATATGGCATGAACTCCAATGCCATAATTTCAAAACTTAAACAGAAACTCTTGTGAACGAGGAATCTATCTATACTTGCTTCAATCACATGATCTTATCATGCAACGAAGTTATTTCTCAGCTCGTTTGGCAGTACTCTTTTCCTCGTTGCACTTTAAGAACTTAACAGAGTACTTTATCTGCTATACTTATGCAAATTAAACTCACATATTTGCTGATCTTATGTATATCTTATATACAACTTCCTTTTGTCCTTTTACTTCATTTGGAATGACTCCTTGTTAGCCATATTACACATTAAAATATGTGCCTTCCACCATTACTTACTTCACAACAAGAAACTCAATAGAGTACTTGCATACGTTTGTAAAGAGTCAATCAATTGACTCTCCACCTTCATAATTAGAAATGGTGTGGTTTTGGGACCTCTCCCCTTATGGCATCAACTGCTTGAGTACTTAACGACCATGTTTAGTTTGGATAACTTAAGAACTACCCTAAACTTCTCTTGCTCTTCAAGATACACTAAAAAAACATAGGGTCGTCTTGATTTATCTTACTACTACATTAATCCTGCATCACCTTTGGGCAAAAAATAGAATTAACGCAGAACCTCAGTACAAACTGTTTATAACATTGCCATCAACAACGTTGGTCCGAATAATGGCAGTGTCATAAATGAACTCTTAAAAGTGGCTCTTGATGAGGGCACCACTATTCCAATTTACCCCGCGATGCGGGTATTATCTTAACTCTGTCCCGCCATGCGGGTAGCTTGAATGCACTCAGTAAATCCAGAAATAACTCTGAAATTCTGTAATACACATGCTTCAACTGATCTTTATCAGTTAAAATGTGTTGCTCTAAGCCATTCTTATTATATCAATGTTATGATCTTCTTTCTTTTGGAGTCATCATAAACCACTCTTGCCAACACATGATGCTACTTTCAAACTATTCCTGACACGCAGGATCGACCAACATTAGCTTTTATGCCTAACTTCTCCCGTCATACGGGATATGCTCTCAGGACACTGGAAGTGTCTGCAAATAATCTTTTAACACTCCGTTATACCCATGTATAATTTAACTTTGGCCAAAATTAGACATGTGCATTATTATTACAATTCACATCATACTATAATAATGTAAACATATTCATGACGCATAAAAAAACATCCACTTAAAATTTATTTTCTGGTTAAATCTTCCCTTTGGTTCCAACTTAATCAGAAAATTAATTAACTAATTAACAACGAAAACTATACATGAGAGAAAATTAAACTCAATTTAGCATAAAACTGCCTAAAACCTTGCTTAACTTTAAGCCTTTTCATTCACACACCCTAGCAATGTAGCTGAGTGATCTCAATCGTTGATAGAAATCAACGTCCTTTGTCTTTTCTCTCATATAAATATTGTATGTTTTAACTTTAAAACATGCAACATTCTACTACATTAATTCTACATCACCTTTGGATAGAAATAGAACTAATGCGTAATACAATATCGCTATCATCAACTTTGGTAAGAAGATAACAATATCATAACTTTCTCAAATCTCAGTTAGACGAAAAATAATCATCATCTCAGCAAATCATAAATAACATGATGAAACTTTTCTTATGCTTTAAAACATACTTTTCTCTATCAAGGATCTCTCTTGACTTTTGAATTCTCTCTCAAAATTTGGTCACTTTTGACGCCAAAAAATTATCAAAAATACAAACTTTAATCATGAACTCATAGATAAATTATAATATTGCTATCATCAACTTTGGTCAGAAAATAACAATATCACAATTAACTTTTAGAAAAGAAATGTCTTTCTACACCTCTAACTTAATTAGAGGATAAAACTTTACTTGCAGCAGAAACTTTTACTTTCATATGCATTTCTTCTTCTTATCTTTTCTCTAAAAGATAACTTCGCAGCGGAAAAATCATATAAATGCACATGAACAATAGCAAAATTCACTAATTTACCCTCTGAAAAATTATCTCGTAGTTCAAATTTGAACAGAGGTAAATTCTATTCATATTCAACTGATAAACAGTCAAAATACTCGGAAAATGCTACTTTGCACTAAACTCAATGTTGGCCCGCGTCCGAAAACACCCCGCGGCCATCTTTTCCTGTTCTCTCGCGCGCATCGGCCTTTCTTCGCACGGCCTGCTTGACCTCTCTCCGCGCGCAGCGGCCTGAGGCCCGGTGCAGCCCGCTCGCTTGCGCGCTCCTACGTGGCCCACTTGTGCGTCCCAACGGCCAGCGTGACACAGCGCCCCACGCGCTATGCGAATCGGCCGATGGGCCCGCGGCCCAACAATAGACGGTCGGGCCGCCAATTCGGCCTGCGCGCGCGGCGCTGCCCTGCCCAGCCTCGATCCTGACCGTTGGTCAGATGTATAAAACCCCTTCGAACGGCGCCCTAACCTTAACCCTAGGCCATTCTTTTTCCTCACCTCGCCCCAGCAGCCGCTCGGCTTCTCCCCGAGCTGGTCGCTCTCGGCCCGCCGCCAGCGGCCTTCTCCGGCGTGTTCTTGTGCCAAACGCCGCCGCACGCCATGGTCGTCCAGCTCCCTCGCAGCCGCAGCCTCTCTTCTCTCGTGAGCTGCTCTCTGCGCGCGCTTGTGCCCGGCTGTCGCCGGCGCCGGAGACGCAGCTGCTCTAGTGCCACCGCGCCCTTACGCTGCTCGTAGCGCGTGCGTGCGCGCAGCTCGCCGGCGGCCTCACGCTGCCGTGCCACCCTCTTGCTGTCCCCCATCTATCTCTCCCCCATCTCCAAGGCCCTCACGGCCGGAGACTATAGCCGCCCATGGCAGCCTGAGGAGAAGAAGACAGCACCGCCGCGGACCCCCTTGCCGGCGCGCGCGTGCACCCTCCGGTGCGCGCACCGCCATCGAGGCGCTCCGTGGTGGTGCTTTGTGTTACCGCCTTCGTGCGGTGTGAGTTTAGGGTTTGGTTCTATTCTTGTGACGATGTGACTCAATTCGCTTGAATCTTGTGATTTCTTTCGTCGATTTGTGTCAAAACCGACGCGATTTGAAGTGTTTCTTTTCGCAAATCTCTTCGATTCGGATCTTTTTTTCTTCAAAATTAACACTGACTGCCTCTACCAGAATAATATTAGGTCTACTATACTAGTAGGCTCTGATACCATTGTTAGACTCACGGGATCAGCTAGGTGTAGATCGTTGGGATGTCTCTTTGACACTCATGTAAAAGATGATGTTCTTTGTGTGTATGTGCACTATGATAAACTACTAAATGAAACATGTACCTTTTAATTGCTCCTATTGGTTCTGTCGATGTAGATCTGCGCTAGGGCAGCGACGCGCAGTGTAGATGGGGCGGCGGAGCTTCCCGCCGCTGACAACACCTCGCGATCGGGCGTTAGGGTTTTGGGGCGGCTACTGCTTTATAGACCCCTTGTTTTTGTGGCTCCCACCTCCCTAATATAGTGCTGCACGACGGGGGCCGCAACCCTAATGGGTTGGGCTCCGCCGATCAGGGAGCAGATCATGGGCCCAGACCGGTGGAGATCAACACTAACAACTAGCAGAGCGATGGTACGGTATCGAAGAAATTTGGCACCTGGAAACTGAGGGAATTGCACAGATATTTATTTTTTAGCTGCCTGATGATTGCATACCAGTGGGTTGAGAGGCTGCATCAAACGTCCCAAGGCTGGGCTAGCAATAAAGAATAAAATAGTATTTGTTTCAGAAAAGAAAAAAATAATTTACATTAAGTCAATGCTACTTCTAATCCTTATTGTAGACTCCTATGTTGAATTGTTAAGAGCAATAAACAGGTGTGAAATAGTCACTTTATGATATTTCATTTATTACGCTCGAACAGAGGTCAGTCTCACGATATGGTCTCAGCCATTCACATTTGAAATAGAGTAAATATAGCAATGCACAATGACTGTGTACTGTCGAGTTGTAAGGCGTACTAGTGCACAATTGCGTATGGGTTACGCACAATATAGCTACACAGTGTAACACCAATAATTACTGCCATGTGGGTATATATTCTATCTCACTTGTCACTTGCTTTACGCCTTTAACCTGATAAATATCTAGAATATATTATTGGCTTATCTTGTCCAAGACAGCACCTCGCTTGCTCCTTAATCCTTCTATTTTTTTTGAACGGACGGCGAAAGCTTACGCTTTTCCAAATTTTTATTAGAAGAAAAGAGTTAACCCTGTTTATAGAGAAAACCGGGTCCGAAAACCATACCACTTCGGTCCGAAGACCGTATAACTAGAGAGGTATCATACCATCTCACACAACTCCGGTCCATCGACCGCACAACTCAAAGGGGTAGAAAATCCCGAACCACTTCGGTCCGTGCAACTAAGAAAAAAAACTCGGTGGGTTGGATTGGGAAATCAACACGCACCAGTCTGAACAACTCAAAACAACTTTAAAGGATGTGTTGGGTCGGATTGGAACATCGACCTGAATCTCCACTAAAAATTCGCTGCGGTCGGATTGAGTCGTCGACATGAGCCACCACTGCCAAGGACTGAAACCTCTCTTAATCTTTTTTTTTGCTTTTATAACAAAGAAAAGGAAACAACGAGACAGGAAAAGAAAGAAAAACGCCCTCACATAAGCAACCAATGTCGAAGCACCAAGACGGGGAAGCCCGACGACACCGCTGTCCCTGTAGGAGGCAAAGTCCGCGGTGGAGATACTCGACATCGCCTTCAGGAAGCATATGACACTCGAAGCGCCATCGACATCGTCCCAAAAGGGATAAGTTTTCACTTGCATCTTCACCGCGAAGCGACGAGACGGTTGGCACCACCAACCTCACCACCATGGCGCTGTTGGGGAGCCTACGCACGACCGCTATCAACGGCACTACCACGATGCCGCCGGCAAACTTCCGTGTGAACCGTCATCGGTCATGCCACCACGGCACCACCGACACATTCGCCGCAGGAGGAAGGCGGCCCGGGGCAACCAGTTACGCCACCATGGCGTCTCTGGTGCACCGTCACTCAACTGCTGCCAGCCACACCACCATGGCGCCGCAAACACAAGCCCAAGCAAGCCACCTCCGGTCGCGTCACGAAGACGCCACCAAAGCACACCTCCACAAGCCATCCTCCAATGACGACCAGCCAGCAGGTCCTGGCCGCAGACGCGGGCACGGCTGAGGCATGCCAAGCACCGCACGCTGCCGAAGCCAAGCCGAGGCCACAGAGCACAAGGCCACCGGCCCCACCGTCGCCGCCACCAGGGATGGCACGCTGCCGTCGTCAGGCCCAGCACGCCGCCTGAGGAGCAGAGGCCCATGCGGCCAGGGCCGAGAGTGCCCCATGCGCCCGTCGCCGCGAGCTGAGCCCTGCCGTCGCCACCGCCACCTGCCACGCCCGGGAGCTGGGGACCTGCTCGGAAGGACCCGTAGAGTGCGGATCTGACTGGCAAGCCCACGGATCCGGCCCCCACCATGATGGATCTAGTCGCCAGAGGTGCCAAGGGCACAGGGGAAGGAAGATAGAGGAGGAGGAGAGAGGCCGGAGGGAGAGAGCAAGGAGCGGGGATGAGGGAGATGGCCCCGCCGCCGCCTTCCTTGCTGCTCACCGGACCTCCGGCAGGCAGCTCCGGCGGTGGTTGGGTTGGGTGAGGCGTCGGATAGCCACCCGAGTCGCCCAGGG
>OAMR01000333.1:553543-571094 GCA_900205405.1 Echinochloa crus-galli | reverse complement strand
ATCAACACGCACCGGTCTGAACAAGTCAAATAAAGTTTAAAGGATGTGTTGGGTCGGATTGGAACATCGACCTGAATCTCCACTAAAAATTCGCTGCGGTCGGATTGAGTCGTCGACATGAGCCACCACTGCCAAGGACTGAAACCTCTCTTAATCTTTTTTTTTGCTTTTATAACAAAGAAAAGGAAACAACGAGAAAGGACAAGAAAGAAAAAACACCCTCACATAAGCAACCAATGTCGAAGCACCAAGACGGGGAAGCCCGACGACACCGCTGTCCCTGTAGGAGGCAAAGTCCGCGGTGGAGATACTCGACATCGCCTTCAGGAAGCATATGACACTCGAAGCGCCATCGACATCGTCCCAAAAGGGATAAGTTTTCACTTGCATCTTCACCGCGAAGCGACGAGACGGTTGGCACCACCAACCTCACCACCATGGCGCTGTTGGGGAGCCTACGCACGACCGCTATCAACGGCACTACCACGATGCCGCCGGCAAACTTCCGTGTGAACCGTCATCGGTCATGCCACCACGGCACCACCGACACATTCGCCGCAGGAGGAAGGCGGCCCGGGGCAACCAGTTACGCCACCATGGCGTCTCTGGTGCACCGTCACTCAACTGCTGCCAGCCACACCACCATGGCGCCGCAAACACAAGCCCAAGCAAGCCACCTCCGGTCGCGTCACGAAGACGCCACCAAAGCACACCTCCACAAGCCATCCTCCAATGACGACCAGCCAGCAGGTCCTGGCCGCAGACGCGGGCACGGCTGAGGCATGCCAAGCACCGCACGCTGCCGAAGCCAAGCCGAGGCCACAGAGCACAAGGCCACCGGCCCCACCGTCGCCGCCACCAGGGATGGCACGCTGCCGTCGTCAGGCCCAGCACGCCGCCTGAGGAGCAGAGGCCCATGCGGCCAGGGCCGAGAGTGCCCCATGCGCCCGTCGCCGCGAGCTGAGCCCTGCCGTCGCCACCGCCACCTGCCACGCCCGGGAGCTGGGGACCTGCTCGGAAGGACCCGTAGAGTGCGGATCTGACTGGCAAGCCCACGGATCCGGCCCCCACCATGATGGATCTAGTCGCCAGAGGTGCCAAGGGCACAGGGGAAGGAAGATAGAGGAGGAGGAGAGAGGCCGGAGGGAGAGAGCAAGGAGCGGGGATGAGGGAGATGGCCCCGCCGCCGCCTTCCTTGCTGCTCACCGGACCTCCGGCAGGCAGCTCCGGCGGTGGTTGGGTTGGGTGAGGCGTCGGATAGCCACCCGAGTCGCCCAGGGAGGACGACGCCGGGGCGTTCTAGAGAGTGCGGGCGAATGAATTTTCCTTAATCCTTCTATAACATCATGTTATGCGACTACTTTCTTTCCTCTAATACTCTCACCATACCAGAAAATTTATCATACTTTTTTGCACGATCTTTTCCAGCCCTCGCCCTCCACTAATATATCTGCATTATGTGCATAGCTAGGAACGGGAGGAATCAGCAAGTTCAGCAGCACATGTTGTTCAACCTTTCCCTGCCAGTGGCAGCTAACTTCTAAGAGAAGGTAGAGACTAAGCTAGGTCCTGGAAATAGAGGCACATAAAACTTCAACACACGATGCCTCTTCTCATGTGAAGCCGGTATCCGGAAATCAGAGTGATGGTCCCTTCAAACCTGCAGCTATTACCTGTGAACTCCATGGTGTGGTCAAAGCGATCGAACATGTCCAAAACCAAATGACGGAGCAGAGCAAGGTGAGGCGCCTGGATGCCTCGTGCCACTGCCTCGTTGGACTTCCCATCGGTGGTCAGGGAGTCCTAAGCCACGAGCAGGGCATGTAATGTGAGTAGATGGCCTTTCACTTCGATTTTGGCCTGCCCCGTAGTCTTTTGAAGAGCATGGAATGAAAACTCCCTCATCAACTGCATCAGTAAGTAAAGTTATTTCGTAGACAGAGCCCTGGGCCACATGACACATGATGAGCAACACAAATACGCGTACTGAATTAGTACCCAAGTAGTATGTACCTGGTGTCAGCAAGGTGAGCTTCGAATTGAAAGCAGCAAGGTGGAACAGAAAATCACAAGTGAGCAAGGCACGCACACATACTGACGTTACCCAGTATTGTTGTTTCCCTTATCGCACGTACAGTTGCAGATGTAATTGGCAATGACCTTATTGAAGCCGTCCGTAATTTTGTATTCCCAGGTAGGGAGCCACCAACGTTCACTCAAATATTATGCTTCGGCTCCATGAAAACATAATGTTATTGACCTAGTATGTGCCAAATATATATAGCAGTTCCGATCTTGAGTAATTGCAATGCACATACATAGATGTGACGAGACAAAGCGAGAAATTTTTACCTGGTAGCTAGGAATGGGATGTATCAGAAAGTTTCTGACAACAATTCTGAATCCTTGAAGAAAATTACCGCTTAGGCTTGGGCATAAGGCATGATCCACCGCACCTCTCATCAGTTTATAATACTGGAGAATAGTGCGATCAATGGGAAATGCTCCGTACTATAGAATAGCCTTCATTTCATTGTTTGACTGCCGGTAAAAAAATATAACTGCAGGTGATAATCATTTTCACATGTGGTTTGTAATACGATAAGCAGGTGAAAACGGGTCATTATCACCTGAGCCAGTGGTGAAAATGTTTATCAGGTGCGTTTTGATTCCAAAATTGTTGGTGGTAATGTCGTTTTCACCTAAGGCTTGTACCCGTGCCAAGTGTTTATTTGCACACCGATTTTTATTTTCTTACTACTTCTTGAAATGGAAAAAACGCACTAGTTTTTTCTACTACTAGCTAGTTTTACATATCAAATTTTATTGCAGGTGAATCTTTTCTATTACTAATTTTTATTTTCCTATTACTAATATTTTTTATTTTCTAACAATTAAAGCGCATTGAGGGGCTTGAGGAATGCTCGCCGGCCACCCTACAATCTCGCCACGTTGTGAGGCGATAGAAGACGCAGCTTCTAGAAGGAGCCACATTTATTCAAGCCGGATCATCGAGGCTAATAGTGCTTCTCAGGGCCACTGCCCATATTTCATTCAGTTATCCGTAGTCGATCATATCCACGTAGCAGTTTGGAACGTGGAGCCAGCGTGGGAGAGAACAGTAATGGCATCTTGTTTTGCTGACGTCTCCCTGCATTAAGGCTTGAGATCCTAGCTCCTTGGATTGGATGAAAGCGAGTAATAGAAACAATGGTCGTCGAATTGTTATCGAGGCAAGAAATAGCGTGTTGCTCTATCGACGTTGTAGAATTGATGGATTTCGGAGCCATTGTCTTTGAGTTTGCACGCTTTTGTAGACAATACTGATTTGGGGTGGACGCCGAGTCTGCTTGGCTTATTTTGGCTCGTCTCGATTAGAGAATGAGCAAAAAAGCTGTCATTCAGCTTGTGAGCCAGAAATATATTTAAAATTATGACTATGAAACATAAATCATATAATAATTATAAGGTTTCGTATTTCCAAAATCTTCTCTACTATAATAAGAACATAACCATGTCATTGCCTCACATCGTGCATGGAGAATTCACAAGTTACATCTAATTTATAGTTTGGTCATTGATCTATTGGACATTCTAGCTCGTTTGGCCCGTGAGTTAGCTCAAGATAACTTGTTAATAAAACGAGAAAAAACAGTTGCTCGGCTCGTTAAAAAATGCATCGAGCCAATCCGAGTTAGGCCCAATTCGAGCCAACTCGTGAATTTCGAGATTTCAGTCCAGTCCTAGTACTGATTATGAGAAACTGATCGAGGTGTCTCAGCAACTATGAAGTATTAGTAAACAATATGACTAATTATAAATTCAACTATGATTTAAAAGCATATTTATAGAGTAGGCGACTCTCCTTCAGTTATAGTACAACCGTGTGCTTAGAGGACAGCCAACTAATATATCCTCTGAATATTGAAGAGGACTACAGTATATATTTACAAAAAAAAATTGAGTATATTATTTATTCTTATTATTCGATCAGCCACTGTTTTAGAATTTGTACATGCGCGAACTGTCTTCATTTCCAATATATGCCTTAGAACTCACACGTGCTATCGTCTTCAGAGCCAAAGCTCCAGCAATCTTCACGTATTAGCATGGTTCATTCACTGCCTCCTCCGCCCAGTTCAAAACTATTTGTGTACAGTTCGCTGAAGGCCTTTGCTTTTGCAGGACAGTTCGCCTTATAGAATGAGCCTCGGTTTCCATGAAAACCAATAAATGAACTTTGGGGATGGCCCAAGACGTGCTTTATAAAGTAAACAGTAATGTCTGCAATGGATCCGGAACCATCTGGCTCGTCCCAGCCTTCAGTTCAATTTCTTTTCTGACGTGTTCCGAAATACTTGCGTTCCATGAATTTGCCACTGTAACTGGGAAAACTTCCACTCTATGTATCATATGATGATGCACACAACTAAAATTGGAGAACATACATGAAAACTACAGGATGGTGGGAGAGGTTATATATAAGAACCTTATATCTTCCCTGTTTACCAGGTGCCATCCATAGTCATATTTCACATTTCGCAGCGTTCTGTATAGTTCTGTCCATCTTAAGGGCAAACAACTTTTTCAGGCATTACACTACTACGGATCCAAAAATATCTATAGTATGCACATATACAAATGTACGTCAAGAATA
Organism: Echinochloa crus-galli; assembly: GCA_900205405.1. Taxonomy (NCBI): domain Eukaryota; kingdom Viridiplantae; phylum Streptophyta; class Magnoliopsida; order Poales; family Poaceae; genus Echinochloa; species Echinochloa crus-galli. Next base: position 566,437 of record OAMR01000333.1, on the reverse strand, counting down.
TAAAACCAAATTTTAGAAATGGGATGCATCAAGAACTTTTTTTTAGAATGTGCATAGCATGCTTTTCATTAAAAAGAAAGAGAAGCTGTACATATACCTAAATGAGTTACAACAAGTAGAAATAAGAACTGAACCAAACACCCATGCTAACACACTAGAAAAGAGCGATGAATGCTCAATCATCACGGATGCCGTGAGCAAAGAGCTAGGCGTCCCTATAGCAATGAGGCTCCAAGCGACCTACAGCTACATGACCAAGCTTCAAGCGACACTGCAACTACCACCAGAGACTCCATGCGACACTAAGCACTATGGACACGAGGGGACAACGGTGTAGGGCGTTGTAACCCCATGTACACCAATGCCACGAAGAATCAAGCAACAGCCTTTTTTTTATACTGACTTCCAATATATTAAAACGATAAGAACAGGATACATAGATTTGGGAACGGATGTCCGAAACTACAAGTTTGTAGTGTTAGATAAAACCGGTACCAGCGTCGAGATCCCGATGGATCAAGCACCGCTGCGTCGGAAGTAACGAGATCACGAACGCCTTCGCCAAGATCAACATGAGAACGACACCGAGGCATGATATTTTTTAATGAGCTTCGGCCATGTACCAACATCCTCGGGTCATGACTACGGGCGCTCCTCCCCACAAATAGCAGCTACACGGCATCCGGGCACCACCGCGGCTACGCCGCCGCCCACACTAGCCGCCAAGTCGTCTCACGGTTACGTGGTAGTGCCCACATATTTATGGACCGTAGGGATACAAAGTATGACCCAAACTCTATCCCTAACCTACCAATTACAACTCAAGTCCACGTCGTAACCATAACATACACATATTCGACATAACTCTAACAAACTCCACCTTGGCGAATATGCTGGCCACACCTTGAAGTTGTCGATGCCAAACCTCCGTGTATCGAACTTGAGTTGACTCCTTTGGCTGCTCATTTAGAACAACCCGATGAGGCCACCTCCTCATCATCAGAACTGCACACAGCTACAATTGCTCTCCTGTTCATGACTCCACCTTCAACAACGCTTCCTCTCAGCATGTACTGGTGTGTAGTTACTGACTTCTCACCAATCATAACAGACTTGCCACCTTGCATAACCCTCAAGTCTTCTTATCAGGAGCCGCCTGATATAGCATGCCTTTATTATGCAAAATCCCCAGCGATATTAGATTCCTCCGCAGCCCCGGCACATGCTTCACACCTTTGAGCAGTATCTCTTGATCATCATACATCTTGAACTTGATGTCGCCTACACCAATGTCCATATAGCGTGAGTCATCTCCCATGTAAACAGAACCACCTTTATCTCGTTCAACTTACGATGAGAACCACTCATTCTTGGATGTTGCATGAAACGAGCTAGCTGAATCCAATAACCACGCTCCACAAGACCTTTCACTTGACACCGTGAGAACGTCGCCATCACTACTATCCGAGTCATCTTTCTTCTTTGAGAACACAACACTAGCAGTTCCTCCATTCTTCAGTTCCGGGCAATCCCTCCTTAGATATCCTTACTCCTTGCATCCATAGCACCGCGGCCCCTTATTATTGTTCTTCTTCTTGCCGGTTTCTCCGCCCTCGATCACCTCGGATTAGCAAAGCATCTCCAGAAGACTCTCTAGTTGCATTGTTCTTTCTCCTCTCTTCATGTGAAAGCAACGCAGCAACAACATCGTCCACCTTGATGCTCCCCTTGCCATACGTCAATGTGGTGACCAAGTACTCATACGACCTGGGCAAAGAACACAAAAGAATAATAGCCCTATCTTCATCATCAACCTTTACCTCGACCTTGACAAGATCCGCAATATCTTGATTGAAGACATTGATGTGCTCCGCAAGATCCGACCCTTCTTGCATCTTGAAGCCATACAACTTCTGCTTCAGATACACCTTCTGGGTCAACGTCTTGGATATAAACTGATCACCCAACTTCTTCCAAATCTTTCTAGGATCTGACTACTCCATGACAGTATACATGATACGATCGTTGAGACACAATCAAATTGTCGCAGTTGCTTGCTGTTGCATCTCCTCCGGTATCATCATGCACCTTTGCCGGCTGCTTCCCGCTGACCACCGTCAGGATCCCCTGCTGAGTTAGCAGATCCTTGACCCTTGTTTGCCACAGCCCAAGTTGCCGGTCCCGTCAAACTTCGTCACCTCGAACTTGGAAGCCATCGACGTTATGTCGACCTGCGGTTAGACCAGCTGAATAACCTGGTCAGACCGCAGCGCCCTCGCTCGCGTACGCCTCCTCGCCGCAGACCGCCGACGAACACCGCCGAGCCTTGTTGTGCACAACCCGTGCACCACGAGCTTCTCCTGAGCTCCGCAAATGCAGCCTCCGACCCTCCCGTCAAACTCCACGCTGTCGCACGTCGACGATGTTGACCCTGCTCGACCGCCGCCCGCTGTTTGTCCTCGACCGTCGCAAGCACCGGTCCTAAACAGCACGATTGCCTTTTTATTGCAATATCCATAGACTACTTTTTATTATATGGAGGAAAATCACGTCGGCAGCAATAAACCGAATCGAACTCCTCCTAACAGCGCTTCCGTATGAAATTCATACGCTTATCCTAATCGGAACCATGCACGAGTGGGCCTCTAGGTGACCACTAGCACACGGAACTGAGTCCCTCGTGAAGCTGTCCAAGCAACGGAATAAATAATTAATATGTATGCATGCATGAAACATGCACGTACACGTCCAATTCCTGCCTCCCTGCTCCAGCTACAGCTTGCCTTGGTCCACCTGCACGCCTAATCCTTCGGCCGTAGGACACCAATGCCTGTGTTCTAACCGAGTTGACCTCCACTTGCCTCGCGTCGCCATTTCCACAGCTTCGAGACTCCACAGAATCTACGTGGCTGTTACGACCAACGCCTTCACGACAGCTGCGAGCGTCGCTTCACATCATCGCGCATGTCTCAAACAAGCCGCCTCAATAAACACGTCGAGTCCACCGTGGCTTTCGCCATCGAAGTCGTCGTCGTCGTCCACGACGTCTTCCAGCCGCATCGTCGAACTTGGTCGTCACGTCTGACCGACCCCTATCGAACAGCAGCCAAACAGCTCAATCAGCCCCGATCTCCACGTCTAGACGCATCCCGCTGATGTCTTGCTCATCGGTTAGTTCGAGTCTCCTCCTCAAAGTGTCCGACTCCACCGATCGAATCGTCGACCGCCACCATGCTCCACTTTTGCGCCATGTCCCTCCGTGGTCATTGTGCGACTCCAACGCGGTGTGTAAACATACTTATCGCACCTCTCCGAAGATCTTCACAGCTCTGGCTCTAGTACCACTTGTTAGATAAAACTGGTACTAGCATCGAGATCCCGACGGATCAACTAGCACCACTGCAGCGGAAGTAACAAGATCACAAACGCCTTCGCCAAGATCAACACAAGAACGACACCGAGGCACGATATTTTTTAACGAGGTTCGGCCATGTGCCTACATCCTCGGGGCATGACTACGGGCGCTCCTCCCCATAAATAGCAGCTACACCGGCATCCGGGCACCACCGGGGTTACGCCGCCACCCACACCAGACGCCAAGTCGTCTCACGGTTACACGGTGGTGCCCACATATTTATGGACCCTAGGGATACAAAGTACGACCCAAACTCTATACCTAACCTACCAATTACAACTCAAGTCCACGTCGTAACCATAACATACACATATTCGACGTAACTCTAACATGTAGCTCTCTAGCTACTACGAAAGAGTAGTTAGATTAACTCACAGTAATATGCTCTATGTTATGGGAACACGGTATTGTAGAATTTCCAATCTTCAACTTCAGCGGATACCGGTGACATCTGCGTCGGCGGCGCCAAGCCGGCCTTAAGAGAGAAGTGGCCACGATGGAAACATCAGGGATCCTCATTTTCACACTCCGATAGTACAGTCGACGCATCCTTGAACTGTCTGACCGGCAAGTGTCTTTGAGGATTAAATATGCTGAGCTGTAGATATGTAGTAACGCCTCACCGGACTCATAAAACTGGCTCGTCGCCTGCTAATGTCAAATATGAGAACCATCATCGATTCATATCGGAAGTCAACACGAAGTAACATTAGCAGACGCATTGCCACTTAGTGGTTGCCCGTAGGAAGTTGCTGAGTAATTTCCATATCACAACAACAACCACAGCTTGACCTTGCATGGCCAACACACGTAGGCATACGCGTCCAGCTTCCATGCAATTTTCACCGTGCAGTCTATGAACCACATTCATCTGACTGGATGCCAGGCTATCAGCAGGTTCAGCCTCGTAATATGGTATTGTGTGTGTGTGTACAGCCTGTAGTTAACTACATTAATTCCTAATATTTGTAGTATTAACTAGTCGACAGTAAGAAAGTTAGTAGGTATATATGTATATATACATGAACCAGACAGCGCAACATATGTTACCACGGATTGGTGGCTGCTAGTGAGGACCTGATTTATATTTTCGTCTCTAACTGACCACACATTATTATCTTTTCCTTCTGCCTGGCTCTTTTATAAATCCTGTGCAGAAACGTCTCCCATAGAAGGTACATAAACATGCAACACGGAGTAAATAGTTGCTATCTAGGAATGGAATGCATCAGCAAATTTGCAACAATATGTTTGCGGTAGCATCACAAAGATTCAGTATAAAACCTCTACCAAGGAGACCAAAGGGAATGGTGGTCATAACTCTGTGGTCACGGTAATGGTTGAAATGGTGATGCAGCTATCCTAGAAGCAGCATATGGTTGAAATGACTCTCACCGTTATGGTTGATGCTTTCCTGCCAGCATCACAAGTCACATGATCTACTTGGCAACAATTGAAGGAGCTAGCCAAGGTAAATCTTGTGAGAAATGTTGCCAACAAATGTGAGAGTCATTGACAATTTCTGTGGAGAAGCTAGCATTGTATCTCAACCCAACAATTGTGTAATGAGATGATGAACGGTTGTTGGGTCAGGTGAAACCAGTGCGTAGACTGAACAATAGACATTGTTGTCTCAAGGCTATCTTGCTGGAAATGTCACTTCCTATTACTAGAAGGAAGAAGTCTAGATAACCCCCAACTATTGGGCCTAGAACACTTCACCCACCAAAGTACAAAACCGGGTAAGCAACCCCCTAAACCATAGAAACCGGTGCACATAACCCCCTCTGAGAAATACTACACCAATGGTAGTCTGCCGGGACATTCTAGAAAAGGCTCCTTTTGGTGGAGAGACATCATCAACCTCCTAGATTCGTTTAAAGGAATGTCGTCAGTTATTGTTAAAGATGGGTTGACATGTACCATGTGGTCAGATTTGTGGAATGGTCATATCCAAAGGTTAGAGTTCCCTCTGCTCTTTTCTTTTGCAACCCAGCCTAGTATCACTATCCGTAATGTTTTGAGTGCAGATCAACTGGGTCAGTTATTTCATTTGCCACTTTCTGTGGAAGCACATGAGCAGTTACATATCCTTCTGCAGCTACTTGATGATGTCACATTAGTGGAAGATCATGACGTTTGGTGTTACATTTGGGGATCCTTCAATTTCACTGCAGCCAAAGCCTATAAACATCTCATAGGCCATGAACAAACCCATCCTCTTTTTTTGAAGATTTGGCAATCCTCCTGTCAACCAAAACATAAAGATTTTTTTTGGCTTCTATTATGGGACAGACTTAGTACCAGAGGACTGCTTCGAAGGAGACATATGAATTTACAGTCATACAACTGTGTGCTTTGCAATCAGAGTACAGAAGAAACAGTTCAGCATCTTTTTCTACATTGTCCTTTTGCCCAGTCTTTTTTGGTCTGCCCTGGGTGTCCTACAAATCTTTCAGCAATCAATGTGGGAGGAGCTCATGATCAATAAACAGCAATTCCTGACTCCATGTGCAATGGAAATTATTATCTGCAGTTGCTGGGCCATTTGGATGGCAGGGAATGATCTCATCTTCAGAAGCATGCAGCCGAGCATTCAGAGTAGCAGATTTCTTTTCAGATCGGAACATGCAATGGTTATCGATCCATACCTCATCAGCGTTAACCCAATGGCTAGAAGTCTCATTGTGATTCAGCTGATCTTTTTTTATCCTTCTTTGTTTCATAATCTTTCTTATAACATAAACTTTGTACCTCCTTTTCTTGGTTCTTTAATATATAACTAGTAGGGGTAACCCTCCTGGTTCATCAAAAAAAACATAACCCCATCTGGTGGTTTTCTTGGATGGTTTTGCAAACAATTTTATAGAAAACCCCTAAACATTCCTAAAACCTTGCAAATAGGCCCCTCCGGCCTTAAACTAATCCCGACAGCGGCCGGCCGGCTCAATCTCGCCAGCGGTGAGGTCTCTAGCGACGGGAAGTGGTGCGGCGGCATCGCCCCGACATGAAGAGTCTATCTATGGGTCTATCCCCTAGCAGCGACGGCTTTACGGCGGTGCGCGACGCGACGGCAATAGTTGGGGGTTATCTAGACTTCTTCCATTACTAGAATCATTATGACATCACCGATTGGAATAAAACCACCATTAATTTGTTCTCTCAATAATCTACATAATCCGGCCTTGATATGCTTGGTAATGATTGATTATGTTTGAACAGCCTATACGAATCATAAACTTTCAAGAAAATCCCACATTAATCAGAGAAAAAAGATAAACTGCTTCTAAACCATCTATTTACCATAGTGCCAAATTTCATGGGTTGAGATTAAGGAAAATAAAAGTTTGCACAAAATAACCAACCATGCCATGGATTACCTACACAACAAATAAAAGTTTTCTCTCATGGTAACAACGGCGCCCCTACCACCTGCACACCTACTTAGGAACCAGTCCATCTGGGTATCTTTTTGGTCGATTTCTTCCGGGTGCTACCACTGTATCATCGTCCGCTTCACAATCATATACTCCAACGTAACTCCTATCTTGCTAGGAATGCAAGGGATCAGCAAGTTAATAATGCTCTTTGTGCCTGATGAGTTGAGACGACCATATTTGAGCTGCATTACACGGCTGCAGCAGAGAAGTGCCAGAGCAATAGAGAGAGAGAGAGAGAGAGAGAGCCACCCCATCAAATCAATCTGTTCAATAGGGAGAGGGACAGCGGCGGTAGAACGGCTTCATGATCTGGAGGGACAGTGGCTGTGCTTGCTCGTTGCCCAAAAGCTCTGGGTCCGTGATGTTGGCCTGTTCCTCAAGCTGGTCATGGGTAGCGGCAGAAGTGGAGGACGCTGGCCGGAGTTGCTGAACGAGAATTCAGTAGATGTGATGATTGCCCGACCAATAATGCCCTCGTCCGCTATGCCGGCGGCGGGAGTACTGTGATGGACTGATGGTTGGCGCAATCGAGCCCAGAGAGACGTAAGACTACCCATGGAATTTAGCAATTTTTTGTCTAGCCATTTTGCTTCCGTGGTTCTGTAGCAGAATTGGAGTTTCAAGTGTCTTCTTCTACATTTTTACACAATGAGTTTTCATCGTGTGCAGATTGAATCCAACACATGGTTAGCTTTGCTGCGAATTTTAAAACTAAATATGAGTTCTTCGATCAATACAACCGATTCATGGAATCACAATATATATGACGTGGCACATGGATTTGCAGCAGTGGTCGGATGCAGCACAGCAGCTCACTCTTGCAAAGTTCGTTGATGGGCATGCACGCTGCCAAGCTCATTAGATCTGTGTGTTTGCCAGTTATGTAATGATTGATGATGAAGATCTCCTATGGGATGACTTATTGTACGTGTTATTAGTGCAGCACTCCATGCACTGTAGTAGTATATTCCTATCTTGCGTATGAATATTTGTATTTTCATTAAGCTTCATGCATGGTTAATTAGCTGAGCTGGAAAGGAATGGATATGTCATCAGGCCACAGAATGGAGATTCAAGTGGAGCTACAGTGGGCCCATTGTTTCTAGTCACCGACCAGCAAACAGTTTTGCTGAATTGATCCAGCACATGTAGTTGATAAAATGATGACCCTTGCAAATTTCTGGTGAGTGCCGATATGATTTCGGAGATTCCATACAAGCATGTGCCCGTGCCAACCAAGGGAACACTACCGGAAACAGAGCCTTTGCCGTGCATCCCGGGCGCACGGCAAAGGCTCTAAAACACACGCAAAGCCTCTGCTGTGCATTTTTTTTGCCTATGCGCACAGCAAAGACTGCACGGCAGTCAAAGGCACGGCAAACAGACCTTTGCCATGCGCTTTATATTGCGCGCACGGCGAAGGTGTTTGCCGTGCGTAAAAGAAGGCGCACAGTAAAAAAAAGTGGTAACCGGCCCGTCACGGTGGGGACTGACGGCGCGCGGCTGATGGCGCGGACTGACAGCGGTGGGGAGGGCCTTGCCGTGCGCCGTGGACCCAGGCGCACGACAAAGATTTAACCTTGGTCGTGCGCCACCCGGCAGCCGCACGGCAAATAATGGCATGTTTGCCGTGCGCCAGCCGCAAGGCGCACGGCAAACTATGGCATCTTTGCCGTGCGCCCCAGATTACGCACGGCAAAGGCGCCGTTCTAGTAAAGATAAATGGTCACTTTGCCTTGCGCGTCACTTTGCCGTGCGCCCCATTATTTGGCGCACGGCAAAGTGACCAAAATGTTCCTGTTTTTTATTTTTCACGTTAAAAGGACCCCGCTCATTCAAATTTACAGGCATCATATATATATATATATCATAATAATCATCACAGGCATCGTATATATCACAATAACCATAAATAAATGCAGAAATATAGATAAATCCACAAATTGGACAACAACGAGTGTCCGAGTACATAAACAAGTTCACAATTCATCCACAAGTCCATAGTTTATCGACAAGCATTATACAAGTCCATCCACAAGTTCATAAACACGAGCATCCATCACATAGTTCAGAGACAGCTCACTGAAAAGGAGGTGGCTGGAACGGGGGTGGTGGGGTGCCGATAATAGGTGGGAACAGGTGTTGTGGGTTCAACCATGATGACACAGTCGGCGACATTTCGACATTATTCGATGCCACCGATTGATTCTACAAAAAATGAGTAAATTATATGTGATACAACAATCATGTTCTCTAAGTTATAATCTAAATTATCTAAGTTATAATGTAAGTTCTCTAAGTCTCTACTATCTATAGGTCTCTAAGCGAGTTTATTTTTTTACGTTCTCTATGTCTCTTCTAATTGAAATGAAGCAAAGGTTGTCAAGTGACTCAAAATAGGAGTTGTCGGAACCGTAGGGAAGGCGGAGTGAACACCATCTGGGCATCGGAGGCATTGCTGGCATTGGTAGACTGCTCTGAAAAGCAACCATGCATGTCTGCTTGTGCTTGGCCATCAGGTGCTGCTGTCACACCGGGCCCAGTTTATATGGCCCAGTAGTGGCCCGTGAGTGCAGGATGCACGTGTTTAGTGCCACATTGCTAGTTTAGCAAGGTTGGAGGCAACTTATAAGCCACGTGTTTAATGCCACCTTGCTAGTTTAGCAAGGGTGGAGGCAACTTATAAGCCTTTGTCTTCCAGCCATAGCACCTTCAGGTTAACCCTTTTACACGAAGCGAGGACGAAAGTGTAAGTAGGGTGCTATGTGTACGCGTGCACGTCCCTCGGAGGGCTGTGCGGGGCGGCTTTGGAGGGCGGGGTGTTACAGCTGCTGGGCCAAGTGCTGGGCCATCAGCTGCTACTGCTCGACCACTTGCTAGGCCACCCACTACTCAACCTGGGCTAAGGCCACCTGGTGTGCCACTGACAAGTACGACAACTCAAATTGAGAGGCATGACAAAGTTAAAATTTTATATCTACAATTGCTAACTAATTATAAATATATCCAACTATATATCTACAATTGCTAATGCTATCTACTTATAACTAATTTGTTTATTTACAAAAATAAAAAAAACAAACGTTCGGCCACGGGCAGGGGCAGCGCCGCCGTGATGATGGGTCGCACGCCACCGCAGGGAGGGGCAGCGCTGCCGCGGGCAGGGAGGGACCACGCCGGGCCAGGGAGGGGCACTACCGCCACGGGCAGGGAAGGAGCCATGGGTTGGATGCCGCCGGCCACGGGGAGGGGCGCTGCCGTGGGAACGGGGTGGCGGAGGCGGGCGTCGGGGGTGGCGGCGGCTGGCGTCGGGGGCGGTGTGCGTGGGGAAAATTAGGCACGGTGTGAGAAGGCCGGCCGGGGCCGTGTGTGTACGTTAAAGGGTGGCCACGTTTGCCATGCACCTAGATCCAAGGCGCATGACAAACGTTTTGTAATCTTGGCTGAGGCTGCCTGGTGGGCCCAGTAGTCTTTGTCGTGCTGCCCGGACCTATGAGCATGGCAAACAAGAGTGTTTGTCATGCGCCTAGGACATGGTTGCACAGCAAAGACTGCTGGGCCCACGTGGCTGGGACATCAAATAAATAAATAAAACTTGTTTGTTGTGCGCATAGGTCCGGGGCGCACGGCAAAGACTGCTTCCATTATTTCATGCAACTCTCAAATTCAAATTTTAATCCAAATTCTTACTTTAATTCTCAGGTGGAGCTTACTACTTAAGTCAATAACATGAATATCTTTTTTACAACCACTTTGTTCTATTTTTTTCATTGACTTATTGCTAAAATTATAATTTATGTCCATTAAAATTTCATAATTAGAGTTAATGTACAAAAATTATCAAATAGATGCAAACAATTACCATGAATTAACATGAGACAATCTATGGTGTACGTTCACTATAGAAAAAGTTATGAAATCAAAATCCATTATGAACTTTTCTAAGACTACAAACCTAATCACGACTCTAACACTCTGAAACTTCTCGTGAGATGTTTCAATTTTGAACACTATAGGTAACGAATTGTTCAAAATCTTATCAATGATTTACCACAACCTTCACATAGGATATCATGAGCTCTGGACAAATTTTATGATTTTCAAACCTTGTTTGCATTTTATATAATTAAAAAACAGTTCAACCGCACGTGGATCTTCATGCTTTGCTAACAAAATGTTCAGAATTTCATATAATTTTATGGATAAGGTCTTAAAAATGACTCAATTATATGAATATCATTTTTCCATGAACTTTACTCTATTATTTTATGCACTTGCAGTTCAAATTTGACTTCAACAAAAAAATCCTTTAAAAGGCAAATTTTTTTAGATATAGTAAACATATTGAGAAATGTATATAATTGGACTATGTAGTATCAAATAATGTTTTTGTCTTAGATAAATAGAAAGAGTCACAAAAATCAATTTTTTTGTACCTTTGCCGTGCGCTAGTACGAAACCCATGGGAGAAGTATAATTTTGCCGTGTGCCTACTGGAAACGCATGACAGACATCTATCTTTGCCGTACGCTACCCAGTGGACGCACGGCAAAGACCAACACGTGTAGGCCACGTGCGCCGTCCGTTACCAGTACAAGTGACGGCCGTCCACACCGTGCACGAGCTGCGCACCTAAGGGCCTTTCACCGTGCACCGTGGCGGGGGCACACGGCAAAGGCCCGACGTTTGCAGTGGGTCTTCTTGCGGCACACGACAAAGCTTAACGACCGTCACCAGCCGTCGCTCACTAGACGGGCGAGGCAGGTGCCATGCACGTGCCAGGATGTTTGCCGTGCATCCCACGTCCGACGCACGTAAAGTATTGATTTGCCGTATGCATTTTATATGACGTACGATGAAAGGAAGTTCTGCCGTGTGCCAGACTTTTGCCGTGCGTATTTCCTCGTGCGCACGGCAAAGGTGGGGCTTTGCCGTGTGTCCGATATAAAGTGCACGGCAAACAGTTAGGGGCAAGGCGAATTTGCGTTTTCAGGTAGTGGAATGGCTATTTGGTTGACATGCGGAAATCAAGAAGGATTTGTATAGCACGGCAGGAACATCTGAGCTTACATTGAAAGCTCAAAACACCAAAGCATCAGTGAAAGAAACTCATGCTTTTGTGCTGGCGGATTATTAAAACTCTTTAGTCTTTACTATTACTCAAATATTGTTCTGAAGTTTGCCCTCATATATTTTATATGCACCTTTAGATTCATTTGATGATTCTGGAGTCTGGACCACCACCTTCAGTTATACAACTTTTTCTCGGATCATTTTTCATCCCAACACAAATTCTTTCTGCCTGTTTCCAGATGTCGTACCTGCTCTCCTAGCTACACATCACAAGTTATTTGACCTGTTACGTCGTAAGAGACAATAGGAGTACCGCAGCGCTGAATCAATGATAGGATTCAGCAATTTGATAACCAGTGAACCGTTGTTTTTGTTTGAGCAGGCATTGTGCCAATCTTGGCTTACTAAGGCGTGGCACATAGGCTCCCGTAGTAGAGGCGTTGCCCCAGTTGGATCAACGGAAGAGGATCCATGACGAAGAAGAACAGGTAGCAATAATATATCTGTTCTCCGTAACGCTCCATGGTTGGCCTTGAAGAGCACGCAGTAGCCGGCATACCCTATGCTGGCTCAAACAAAGTCAGTGTCGGCATTATCACTGCCGTAGTCATTGGTGTGTTCCCTTCTCAAGACCAGTGTGATTACACAGTGCAGGTTTCTCTTGTGTGCATCGCCAAACCATGTTTGGTGATCCGCTTGAGTTCAAACTTATATTTTCAATGTTTTTGGGACGGATGCCGGTACACATTTTGTTTATTAGGTAGTCCATGTTTCACTTCCATATATCCACCATAAGTGTGACCATCCAGACGATAAATTTACATCAATGCAAATCCTGTTAAGAAAACATTAAATCCGGCATTGTACTTAAAACCTAAAAATTTTGGACCTTCGGTCATTATGAAACTTAAACAGTTGCATGCTTAGGTATGGCAGAGGCCAAATATATATATATATATATATATA
>OAMR01000333.1:534459-553536 GCA_900205405.1 Echinochloa crus-galli | reverse complement strand
TATATATATATATATCATATTCCACCACCCACAACTCACCAAACCTGCAAAGCCTTTCTAGTCAGGATACAAAATAATCCTAGATGTTATCGTCCAAGGACAACCCCTTGCTGCTGACATCATCACAATTGCTCAATAACATGCCTGCCTGTAGCTAGAAATGAGAGAGATCAGAATGTCAAACGATCCTTTTTACCGCTGGTGATAGAGAAGATCTGTACTCCATTGAACATTTCCTTTGTGATTATTAATTCCAAATGAAGTTTGGGCCTCTGTCAAAGTGACATGACATGGAGCTGAGCTAAAGGACGGTTTAAGCAGGAATATATAAGCATCCGGAAATTGGTACTGACCTTCCTAACAAGGTTGGCAGCAACTACAGATGAACTTTACATCGCAATCTCCCTGGCTTCTCGTGTAATGATATAAGAATGACATGGTCGGAGCTAGCAAGCAGAGTACAGGGAATTCTACCATTTGTGCTTGGTTCACACCTGGGCATCTATTAGTTCCTAGTTTTTGACGGTCCAAGGTGTTTGTGATGTATGTGTTCATTCCTTCCTGTACACATATTGCAAGGGTCAACCCACTTTAGAGAAAGTCTTTTCCTTCAGGGCCATTCGCAATGTTGAAATCTCGGATAAATTAGGTAAAATACTTACAAGATGTCCTAACATGCATAAATCATTTGAGTGGTTAATATATACTATTTCCCTAGCTAATGCTAAAGGGAATTGGTTTTGCATCACTGTTAAAGAGAGGTGATCATGTTTAGCAAGCTACGCATCTATATGCAACACTGACATGAAAGCCGATGAAGATGTAACACTCAGCATGCCCCTTCACTGATGGCAATTCACGGACCTGTTTGGCACAACTGCACGCCACCTACCATGGTTTCGGTTATTTTACTTGCTGCTCATACAACGGATATAACACAAAGCATACTTACTAGAAAAAATTATTATTTACACAAACATGTTTGGGAACGGCAGCAGCCCGATGGAGGGGATTAGGTAGTTATCTTCCGCAGCTTGATTGCAAGCACGTTCTGGGTGCACTACCGGACTTCCATATTTCGCCGTGTGCCTGGGGCATACGGCAAAGCCCCTCGGGCACACGGCGAAGGCTTTGCCGTGAGCGACCCATGGTGAGGCCCCGACGGCGATGAATTCGCCGTGTGCGAAACCACGCCACACGGCAAACAAAAGCAAGAGACGGCGCCCGTCCACGAGACGGCACGTCTCTTCTTTTTTATTTTTTTTATCTTTGTCGTGTGCCACAGTGCTGGCACATGGCAAAGATTCAAATCTTTGCCGTGTGCCAGCCCTGTGGCACGTACACGACAAAGTTTTGGGAAAAAAAATTTCACCGCCCATGCGGGATTTTTTCATAAGGCTTCGCCGTGTGGCTCGGGGGCTAGCACACGGCAAAGATTCAAATCTTGCCATGTGTCAGCCCCTGAGGCACACGACGAAGCCTTGGTCATTTCGCCATGTGCTGGCCTAGGCACATGGCGAAATGATCATAACCAATGACAGAAATTGTCACTTCGCCGTGTGCCAGGGGTCTAGCACACGGCGAAGTGACCAATAAATTCCTATTTTTATTGATTATTGATGTATAAAAGACCCCAAAAATCACACAAACATCACATGCATGCATATACATCATAACAAGCATCTCAGGCATTTATATATATCATATCAAGCATCCCAAGCATACATATAGATAAATAATCCACAAATGCATACTTTTATTAAAGTTCACAAATGCAAAACAACGAGTACTAGAAGTTCATGACTGGAAGCTCACACACTCAAAGATCAATGAAGCGGTAGAGATGGGTCGAATGGCGGGAGAGGTGCGCACACCGGTACATCCGGCGACAAGTCTGGTGTATTCGATGACGCCGATTGATTCTGCAGAAAAGAGAACATATTGCATGTGAGGCAAGAATCAGGTTCTCTAAGTTACAATGAAGTTGTCTATCCTATAATAAAGTTATGTAAGTTATAATGTAAATCATTCACAATTCCATCGAACTAAGTGATAATCTAAAACATTCAAAATTTGATCGAAGTTTCTAAGTTATAATCTAAACATTCAACATTTCTACTTCTCTATGTTCTCTAAGTCTCTAATAATTGAAATGAATGTAGAAGGTTGTGTTGTGGCTTATAGGAGGAGTTGCAGGAACCAGAGCCCGAGGGTGGTATGCCACCGGTTGAATTGGTGGCATTCGTGGCATCGAATGGCCCATCTGAGCGAACTGACCGGAGAAAAAGGTGTACATTTGGGACATCTGCAGCTGAAGATTCGCCTCTAATCTCGTTACCTCCTCCTCTCGTAGCCTCTTCTCTTTGGCCATCGCTGCCTCGTGTGCCACTTTTTGCGCCACTAGCTGGGCCTGCAATTTGTCATTTGAACGTTACAAAGCAACGCAAAGCAAGCATATGCAGAAATTGACTGAACGATGAATAAATCCAAAATAACCTGAAGTTTGCCGTGGGCGTATGGCTGGCTAGTGCTCGTGCTCATTGCTCGAATCTGAGCGAGAGTAGGAGTGTTGGCCGTGTCTACAGTGTCGTCACCTATATAGTACTAGTCGTGCTTTTGGCCTCCTCCCGCCCTCATGATGACATCTCCATCAAGGTCATGGCGGCTCGGATCCCAATCTGGCCCATGGACCTGCCTGCCCACCTCTGTGTACGCAACGATGCGGGGGTGGATGGAGGGATTGTTGTACGCCGAGGCCGGGTCATCGGGGTTGTATGTGACCTCGGATGCCTTGCCCTTGCGGGCCAAAGCCCATCCCATGAACTGACCGCACTCAGCACCTCCATGTGTCTCGGACTACATAAAAACACCAAATACATTACACACTATCCATAATTAAGGGTTAGAATAATGAAATGACTCTGCGTACCCATTTAGCCCTGTATTCGGCGTTGCTACGGCTGCCTTGATGGTGTGCTGGACCTGGCATCAGCAAACGCCGCTCTCGGCCAGCGTTGTGCAGGGCCTGCCACTCGGGTCTGAACCACTTATCCACTATGCATTCCCAGCACACGGAATCATGACGGCACCACCATGTGAGCACCTACACGTGATCAAGTGAATGACATGTAAGAATATTAAATTAATCTGGATGTAGTTAATCTTGCGTATAAACCTAAATATACCTCCAAGTATTGCTCCCTAGTTGGCTTCAAACCTCTTGCTTCAGTTTTTTTGATCTTCCGGTGAAGGAAGTTAGCGTCGTACTTTATGACAGTCTGGACTTGCGCCTCGTAATGCATGTCCTTCATCAGCTTCACGCATAGGTTGTGAGCCACAACCGCAGCCTCATCCTCGCATCCTTCCGCACACTTGTAAAAATCCTGCAAGATGTATACACTCATTATTTATATAAATGATCAACGAAAATGATTTATTAAAAAGTGTAGTGCGAATGAAGACTTACCCACAGGTCGCCTTTCACCTGCTCCGCACTATTCTTGAATGACCTATTTTCGCGATCACGAAAATCGGGGGCGGCGATGTAGTAGCTCCACGTCCAGGGCGGCTCGTGCCTTCCAGCAAAATGGACCAAGCCTGGGTGTCACACCCGGATTTTCACAAAACCCGAATACGGCCATATGTGTGCCCAGGAAGTCCACAGAACACATAAAGCGAACAAATATGATAAACATAGTACAAATGCTCGAAATTCAGAGTATATCATAAATGATTATAACAGTCCTCAGGGAACTCAGCAGCAGTCTCATGCACAGCCCAATCTGTTTACCTATCCGAGATTTTGTTGAATAAATGACAAGTGTAAGTAAACAATTACTTAGCAAGTATAGCATGGTATGAAGGCTCAAAGTAGGCTAGACACGGCTTAACTGCATTAGCATTTTTAGTTGGTTCATTTTAACATTAACCAAATTACTACAAGTGAATGAAACCCAGTTGCAATCCAATTAAGGAAGTATAAGTGACATTAAACATTAATAAACATCATCTTCTAATAAAAAAGGATTCAGGCCGCTCGTGACCCTAAGCAAGACTATCATGATAGATTTTACACTCTGCAGAGGTTGCGCCCTTTACCCACCAATCGCGTAAAAGTTCATGGAACTTTAGACCCAACCATGTGGAGGTGGATCAGACCCCACAAATCACACTTCCGAGGTGTGACCGCATAGGGACGCTATGAGGCTTTTCACAAGACACCCTAACAAGACAGTAGCCGCTGTGGTAATACAAGGCTGTGAGACCATAGGCACCGAGATCGACGTACGCCTACGGAGTCACACCACAGGGGGGTCAATGGCGTCCAGAGCGCAGGCATCACACCCATCCATGCGCAACGTGTGGAGTTCCCCATCGCAGGGACTCCCAGCACGGGACTATGCCTAACGAGACATAGCCGACGGATCACCCGTCCTCGGTGGAATCCAGAAACACCCCGTACCTTGCCTCCCACAACGCCGTCGGCCCGTCGGTAACCACTGGCAAGCTAGAGACGTACAAGTTACTTGACCAAGACCAGAGCCATAATAGTTCTAGCGGTGGCGACAGGCTCCTGAGTTGCCGCTTTAAGAACCAGACCTTAAGGAGAGACACTGGAGCAAAGTACACAGCACATGCCCCAGTTCCCTAAACCATGTTGCTAAAAAGCAAGTTCAATCATTAATGTTGAAGTGAACCATTAAGTCAAAATTAACATTTAAGTAATAATGACAGTAGCTGCGCATAGCAAAGACTCTACCCATATGCATTAATCCCAAGGTACAAGGACAGGAGTATACAACCTAGGTACAACCTTAATAGGACATCAATTTAGACACATGCATATGAAAGTAAATGTATGTAAAAAGTGTGTGTAGGTAGCAAGGATTGTTCGTGCTATAACTTGCCTTCCTCGAAGTGCTACTGCTGCGAGTCCTGTTCTGGAAAGTCTTCCACGAACTCGAAATCCAAAGCTAACGGCTCACCGACTGGACACGAAGCACCACACAAGCAAGCACGCAAACCAATACATGCAAACAAATAATATTCTATTAGAACAGTACACCAAACAATAGAAACAGTACAAATAAAGGTTCTAGAAATATTCTACGCTTCTCTATGAATACATGAGCATAAAAATCACACTAATCGGAGCTAAAACGGAAAAGGTATGGGTTTTCTAAGTTCCAGGGACCTGCTGGCAATATTTAAAAAGTTTAGGGGCTTATTTTGAGAAAACCAGGGACTTATATGTAATTAAGCGTTAAAACCCGAGGGCCTATGCGTAAAAAGGTCAAAACAGGACGGCGGGTTTTATTTTTATAAAGGTCAGGGGGCTTTCCATAAAATTAAGGGCCTACTTGTAATTATATGTTTGAATAGGAATGGACCGCGGGTTGATTTGCAAGACTTGCAGGGGCTCTTTAACAAAATGTGCTTCGCTGACCGGTAGGTTGAGTATTGACTCGGGGGCTCGGGCGGATCAGGGCCGTCCGATCCAGATCGTGCTGCTGGGTTTGCTCGGGGGGTGTGCTCACCGGTGGCGACACAATGGCGCGGCAGCGAGTATGGGGGCGGGTCCAAGTCGTGGTCCGGAGCTCGATGGCGGTCCTCGACGGTGAACCGCAGCGATGGGGCTCCGGCGAGCGATAGCGGTTACAATATTTGATTTTAATATTCATAAATAATTTATTTAACCTATATTAATTATGAGAAAATTCAATAAAAGCAAATTAATTATTGAAAAATTTAAATGGGCTATTTTTGGGTGTTACACTGGGAAGTGCTCCCTACCAAAGCACCCAAGATGCAGTTGACCTTGCGTTTGTGAGCACCTACAGTGAGTTGTATCCAATTCCTGCCAAAAGTGATTGAGATGCTCTTTGCCGTGTGCCCCATATTTGGCTCACGGCAAAATTTAGGGCACATGGCAAAGAACGGCTTTCCGGTAGTGGTGATCGTCGGCCTGTACCACAATCGGAACCCTAGGAACTGCCCAAAAAAATTGTGGTGCATGCGAAGCACTCGATTTGAATATTGAAATTTGAATGACACCGACTAGCTAATCATATTATTGGAACGTCCTGTGTTGACATGTACTGCCAGACATCATAGTATTTTTCGTACGTGCTGCATCTTTTCATGTGTCTTGATTATAAGTCTTCCCCAAACGACACCTTCAACTATCGCATTTTGGTTTATTTTCCACGTCTCAGCACTAGTTGTTAAACGACCTTTATTAGTCCCATTTTTTTTCACAAGTCACACTATTTTTCACACAAAAATATGCGTGTGTAGTTCGTGGCATTCCAACCTAGGACCCCTCACCTTGCACATAGTTTCCTTACCATCTCGCCTACACACTACTGAGTCCCAGTTAGTAACACCAACTGGTGGGCCAAAAAGTTACCCTTTAGTCTGGATGGTGTTACCACCCGAGACTAAAGGTCACTTACTACGGATGGAATGAACGCCAGTATGAATATATATTTGGACGATTATATAAGAAGAACCAAAGAGTTTAGATTAGGTCTCAAGTATACTAGTGTTGTGGACAAAAATATCAGTCTAGAGCTGTGAGTAATTGGCTGTGATGTGTAGTATGAGTATGTTATGTCATTGCATATTATGTGTCTTCCTCAATTTACAGTTTTCGAAACAAATACTGTATGGAACTATGATATATTTAGTGCTGAATGCATACCGTCTAGACTAATTAATTTGTGGCATACACCGTTTAAACAATAAATGGAGCTAGACTATTCTGTGCCATACACTGTTTACTCACTAGATATATGGAGGGTGACCGACCGTCTAACATTTAGGGCCCACACGCCACCTTTTTTATTATCACGTTCTTTCCGTCTCCGTACATTCCTTAGCTTTCACTTTATAACAGACTCTCCGTGCAACTGCCTTCTCATGTCTCATTGAACACACCGGCAACACAAAAGCTTACATATCTACCAAGCTTGACCTCTTCTAGTTTTGGCGTTGGTAGGACTGAGAGGAATTGGCAAGTTAACTACCACATAGATAGAAAAGATATGGGATAAAAATCTTCTTGATCAACGACAACATGTTGAATGGTAACCATTGGGTACGTGGACCACGATGCAAGACGAACTGGTTTCCGCCGTTTCCCCACAGCATCTGTCGACAGCCACGCATGCAACTATGGGCAGCGCATTTTTTATGTCGTGGTAAGGTGGCCGGTGATGTAGGGGCTGGAAGAGGGTTCACCCATCCATATCTAGTGACTGGATTTTAGGTTTGATTTGGTACTTAGTTGCGAAAGTATAGATGAAGGAGGGGTGAGGATGGAAAAGGACAATAAAGTACACACTTTTCACTGTTAATTAATTAACGTTCTAATTATCTTTATACTATCCATCTGAAAATAAGTATTTATACTGTATCCCACAGAGAGAGTGCATTTTTAGCTTGAAAATAACCCATTTGAAGCCCGATCGACCAATTGATGCAATGCCCACACCAATAAAAAAAATTCTGACGATAAGTGCATGGCGCAAACCAAATGATTAAATAGTGTCAGTTTCCTCATTCCACTATATGTGTATTTATTCATGATCTACAGAATGAAACACCAAACAGATAATATAGACTTCAATTACAGTTCCCAGGAGTAATTTGGGGCAACAAAGACATGTTTCATCAGTAGTGTGCGCTGTCTCCGATTTATTGTAACTTCAATGTCAGGCAATTTATCGAAACTTCTGAACCATTTATAGATACCTTTAATTGCTAGCAGTATGCTGAGACATGGTCATGCCACTCAGTTCAGTCACATTTGTTCCCACATTTTGTTAAATGGTGAACCTGCATTATTATTTGCCACCCACCATATTTGTTTGTCGTGTTTTCTGCGATTTCCCTCGTCCTAGTACCTCCTTTTGGTTGCTCTTTACAGAACACAATTTATCTCTCATGTCTCATGTAAAACACACTGCACAACACAGAACCATACATTTTTTTTAGATAATGGATAAATGAATACCCGGCCTTGGCCAAAGTGGCTACAACCATTGTTAACAAAAGTGCAGCCCTTCGGTACGCAATAACACAACTTAATCAAAAAGCCACACCATACAGTTCGATGAGAGAATCAGTTTGTAATCCTATTACTGAACCTCCATCCATGGTGAGCAAAAATGCGCATGGCCAAAACCTCCAGAGCTTGGCAAGCGTCTTTTATTACTTGTCTGTCCTGCTCAAGCCGATGTAGCTACGCCCAGAATTGAAGCCAGTAGGTTCCTCTGAACAGTACCTGCAAGTAAGATTTTTCCGGAGTTTTGTCGTAAACCAAATCATTCCTGCTAAGCCATAAGGATCAGCATAGAGCCGACGCACCAACTAACAGTTGTCTCTTTAACTTTGTATTCAAACCTACTAGCCAATTAGTAAACATATAATTGAAACTATGAGGTTTTCGAATATTAAAAGTAATCTGAACAGCTCTCCAGAGAAATTTGGCCATATGACAATCAAAAAAGAGGTGTTGAATTGTTTCCTCTTCAGAATAGAAAGAACATAATTTACTCCTCTTAGCTAAATTATCCTTTGTTAAGATAACACCTCTCTTTAAATATCACATAAATATCTTAATTTTTAGAGGCACCTTCAACTTCCATATTTGCGTATTGTGATGCACGTTTTCGTTGGTGATAAGAGCCATATACATTGATTTGACAGAAAACAAACCCGTTGGACTAAGAGTCCACTTAAAAGTGTCTCTACTGTCATTCAATTGTATATGGCTAATTTGACTCACCAGGTTGTACCAAAGGTTTAAATTTGGTCCTACTAATGATCTTCTAAAAGACACATTGAGAGGAATCCTAGAGAAAACCGAGGCTACGGTATCACTTTTCCTTCTAGCGACATGATACACGGATGTGTATTGCTGCTTCAAGGTAAAATTACCTAACAATTTATCTTCCCAGAACCTGACTTTTTTGCCATCGTTTAACTGGAAAGTGCCGAAGTTACCGGAAATGAGAATCTCCTGGTTTTCTTTCTACTTGTGTTATTGTCTGAGAATGCATACACTTGTTCCTTAAAAGCGGTTGCCAAATACCATCCCCATTAATAAGATTAAACAACCATTTACTTAACAAACATTGGTTCTGGATCTCCAAATTCTTTATACCTAACCCCCCAATTCCTTTGGTTGGCATAGGATATTCCATTTGGCCAATCTTTATTTTCTCTTATGATTATCATATTGCCAAAAGAATCTCGATCTATAGTAATCCAATTTCTCCAGAACCCCTTTCGGTACATCGAAAAAACAAAGCATAAACACAGCTAGGCTAGATAAAACCGAATTGATTAGCACTAATCACAGAACCATACATAGCTCACAAGCTTGACCTTTTCTAGCTTAGGACATTGTAGGAATGAGAGGCAATCAGTACATGCTCGGAATCCATAGGGCAATTGGTCAGCGATGCTGGTCGGTTGGGTTTCACCATAGACACTAACCGTCAACTAGTGCATTCGCACTGGCTATACTAAATTATGGACTTATATTTTGAGGCCTTTCTTATCAGCAGTTCATTGAACTTAAATTTTTTTTGGTTTGCTCATAATAATATTTATTATTAACACAGGTTCTGTAATGTTTTCATGACATTCAGAAATAGAAATTCCGAATTTGCAACTGCAATGGACTTATTTGTATAATTATGTTTGCTTGTATTATAGTTGTGTACTGTTCATAACGTTCATTTGGGCCCAATACTGCAGTTAATTTGAACCATATACACAGTAAGTTGTTTCAGATGATAACATTTGTTAAGCCTTGGGATGGAACCAGATTTCTATATAGTAATTAATTTCATAGTGGACAACTATATGTTGTGCAGGTGTTTTTAGGAATTACATATTGAAACAATTGAACACATCCAACAATATCACTTAATTTTATTATGCAGCAGTTGGAAGAAACTTAATTTTGTTAACATGGTTTTTTTTGTGATAGATTGCACTATAATTAATAATGCCTAATGGCCATATAAATTTAGGTAAATCTACATCTACAGACGGCACTGTGGATTCTTCCTTTTGAAAAGACATGCTTTATATAAATTTGCAGCCTCGTTTTTTTACCACTTTGACTCGCTAAACCAAAAACACACAGATATTTGTTTGTTTAACTAATTGATTCATTTAAACAAAGCTTTTGAATAGTATGCTAATAATTTTTTAGGGAAATAATATGTTGTTAGTTTACATGTTCACCAAATACATCTTTCTTTAAATGGAAAAAACAAAAGAACCTTCTATTGTCCATGTAGTCATGCATCGAAGCTCTTGTTGCAATTAGCTTAAACCTTTTTGGTCCCACCCGTTCTGATCCCGGAAGAAACTCTTCCATGCGACGCAGCACCCCCGAAAAATCTCTCCTCTGAAACTACCTCCACGATCTGTCCACCATCGTGCCCCGCCCGGCAGGAACACGAGGATCACCGTCGGTCGGCACGCCGCGAGTCCTTGTCCGGCTGACATGATCGTCATCAGGCCCAGCAGGAACCAAGCCTCACCTCTGTCGTCGTCATCAAGCTAGGTCTAGCCCAGCGTGGAATCTTGACCCTAGCTGTGTCTAAAAAGGACCAGGCATCCAGGCAAAACTGAGACAATCAACAATCAAGGTAAGTACTAGGGAGCGATCAGGTATTCGATTTTTGCTCGAAACTAGTTTGATCTACAAAATATTCATGCTCTGAAACTACGTGCATAGATCTGCAAAGAATTGTCCACTACGATCCATCAGGTATAAAAACGTGTAGATGTATATTAACTAATCTGACAATACTAGAAAAGGAGAAAATATTACATCGAGGAGACCCAAGTGCAAGGTTATAAAATAAATTCTATAAATTTAAATTTGATGGGTTGAACTCAATGGTCTGTGACTGATACAATTGTAAAGAATTCGGCCACTTGGAAGTATTATTGCTCATGCAGGTAAATTCTTGCTAGTAGTCCATGCCACGCAAAAAATTTTGCCCTTTGTCTATTATGCACTCTTAAATATATACCCTTCCTCTTACGCACTCTGAAATTTTACGAATTATATTTTTTCTGAGAAAAACTGCTCCCATATGCAATCTTAATTTCTACCTCTTAATTTCAGCATGCATTCTTAATTTTGAGCATGTGTCTTTCAGTATTAATCTTAATAACTGTTTCTATCTCAAACCTGAATTTTTAGGATGACCTGATTTGAATCTTCAGCATGTTCTGATCTGAATTATACAGTCTCATATATAACATGCTGTGATGTAACATACTGACATGTTCCTGCAAAATTGGAGATGCATTCACTCTATTAATCTGAAATTTGAAATCTATAACAGGCATGGTTAGCTCAATGTAAGATATAGTATTTAATCTCTGTGTGCTTGGGTTTACCTATTATTTTGATACTCCATTCATTCATGTCCGTTAGCTAATTAGCACAGCTGAGAACTATGGCTATTATTTATTATTACGGACTTGTCAATTTCTCATTGTGTTGCCTGCTGTGAGAATTACAGCTTTTATGCCTTTTAGCTTATTTGAGATAAACATATGACCATATCCATTTATTTGTGATTCACTATTTTTCACAATATTGCAAATATTGTTGTTTTGCTTACTGTCCATTCTGTAATAGGAACAAGCATGCTGCCTTATTGAGACTGTAGGTGATTTGCTCTGAATTTTGTATGATGGTTCTTATCTCAATCTTGTTACTTGCATCCATAAATAATTCATAAATAGGAAAATATTCAAATTGAATTATGTAGATGGGATTGGGACAACGTAAGCTGTGTATATGTACTAATAGAATTCGTCTTTTTTCTTCAATGTAGTGAGCATAAGGAAGAACTCCAAAAATAGAATTCCGGGTTCCTATTGTGATTCAATTTTATTGTGCTTTTACAATTTTCAGCAATAACAAGATTCCATTGCTGTACTACATTGACCAGTGTCTGATCTGCTGATGCTGTTGGAAAAAGCATCTATGTTGCATCATTTTTTCCTCTAATATTGACAGTAACATCTGCATTCTGGGACAAGGTGGTTTATTTTATGTTGTTATAGATAGGTTCTTTTTCTTTTTTATGTAGGCCTAGGTTCAAATATAGGGGCTGTTTGGTGTGGCTCCGCTCTAACTTTTACAACTACCGCTCTCAATTTTTTACAAAAACACATGCAGCTCCAAAAAAAAGTGGAATTGGGGGGGGGGGCAACTCCCAGCAAAAACATCGATTACACGTACCGTTTCACGTAAAAATATATTTCGGAAAAAAGCATGTAAACAAAAACGCCGACTCCTTTCTGCCTGACCCCTCCCTCCCTCACGTCATTTTTTTCTTCCACCGCCTCCCTGCCGCTGCCACTTCTGCCGATCCAATCTATTAACTACAACGAACTGATAGGCAAAATGGATGACGACCTCTCCTCCTCCCATACAGCTGCTACCCATGGTTCCTCCTCCAACCCACGAAATCCATTCCATCCTGGGCGGCGGCGGTGACCGTCCCTAGTGTAGGCCCCCCATGGCCACGACAAGGGCGACCAAACTCTACGCAGCCAAGGTCTAAGTAGGGATGCCATAGGCCTGGGAAAGGGCGGCCAAGTGCCGGCCAGCACCAGCCGCGGCCTGACCACAGGCGGCCACAGCCTGGCCACAGGTGGCCACGGCCTGGCCGAAGGAGGCTATGGCGTTGCTAGTGGTGGCCATCACCTAGCCGAAGGTGGCTATGGCCTTCAGGAAGATGGCTTCAGCCTGGCCGAAGGTGGCTATGGCCTTCAGGAAGATGGCTTGAGCCTGGCCGAAGGTGGTTATGGCCTTCAGTAAGATGCCCCTATATTTCAATTTTCAATTTACGCAGATATGGGTGGGAAAATCATTTGAGAATTATACTGTAGCAGCATACTGTAGCGTCTCTCTAATGTAGCAGCATGAAAGAAACTTCACCAAGCCAACAAAACAAATCCAAGGGCAAGAAAGATATTTCCCATCAAATCCTATATTTTCTAGAGCAGGAGTTGTATTTGTAGCCAAACACGTTGAGCAGCTTTTTTAATTGAAGTAGACGGAGGAGAGCTCCGCCAGATAGCCTAATAATATATCGTGTCAACATTCAGCAAAAGAGTTGTAGTGTAGTGGTTTATGATATGCTTGCTCTTCTAAGTCAAGCTATCCCTAGTTCAAGCCCTCGATGACCCATACTTTTTTAGTTTTAATAATTATTTAGTAATCTCCTAGTGCACCCTTTTGCAATGACAATAAACATTATTGCAATGCAAGGAATTTGTGGAAATATTACCAACTAATCGCAACCATTTTATTTCTTGTTGTAATATAGACCAACCTTTTGCAACGATACTGAATATTGTTGCAACGCAAAAATTATGTGGCTATATCCTCATTGCAACTATTTTGGATTTCGTTGCAATATAGACCAACCTTTGGCAACGGAATTCATGTTTATGACAATACAAGAAATTTGTGGCAATAATGTCAAGTAATTGCAACAATTTTGCAAAACGTTGCAACAACACCTACCTATTACAATGAAAAACATGATTAACACAACACAAAATACTCATGGTACTAGCTTCTACATATTGCAACAATTTTCCAAAATGGTGGCGACAACATCTACCTAATGCAATGAAAACAAAGAATACTGCAACATACGAAATTTGTGTCAATATTGTCCACATATTGCAACCATTACTCAAAATTGTGGCAATAACACCTAGCTATTGCAACCCGAATTCATGTTGTTGCATTGTGTTTCGTGGCAATAGGGCCTGGTGTTTTTACGTTCGTTACTAATTTGGTGCACCCATTACCAATGATATTTGTAACGAACTTTAACAACGTCCATTACCAATGTGCACCACATTGGTAATGGCCGTTTGATGTGCGTACGTTGTTAATGTCTGTTTCCATTGATGGTGTTGTTAACATCCGTTACCAATGTGGTAAATATAACCTTTTTATTTCTGTATTATTTGTTTGATATTGTTTCTTGAACTATAAACATATAAGGGATGATTATAAAAGCATTAGACCAATTGGATTGCATCCTCGTCCCAAGCACAACAATGTTTATATAAGAAGGATTGCATCCTCGTCCCAAGAACAAGTGATAGTGTGGTGCAGTGTTTGGGGGAGGGGCGAACCAATAGGTCTTGAGTTCGAATCCAAACAAATCACAATATTTTAAAGGAGTGATAAAAATTGTGGCTGTTAGGAAAAAAAAGATGGTCGGTCAAGTGGGGTTGTGTACCTGGGTTTTCTTCTGACTTTTTATTATTGACTATGAAACTAGAATAACTTTATATAGAATTCAGAATGATTAGTCTATAATGTGAAGAAGAAGGTGGTACATGCGAACACATTGTTCTTATAAGTGAACAATTTTGTCTACAAAGAGAACAAATAATTCAACACCACGAACAAATTAATATACACAGTGTACAAAACACCTCACGTTACGAACATATTAATTTTACACACAAACAAAATAAATACACATGGTGAACATATTTGTATGTCAAATTAAATTGATCTATCTACATAATCAATGATGAAAATGAAACAAAAAGTAAATATAATAAAATAAAATTAAAAACGAAAGGGAAACAACAATTACCAAAAATATTAAATAACAAAAAGAAAATTAGGATGGAAATAATAGAAACAAAAATTAAATACGGAATATCTAGATGATTAAAAATAAAAATAAAACATGAAATGAATAGAAAAGGAAGATACAACAAAGGGAAAGGAGATAGGTAAAAGGAAAAAAGCAAGCAACTGTAATCTTATTGTGCATTAGGAACCACGGTATAGGACTTTTCTGGACCCGTGGTGTAGGCGCAAAAGGACCTTGCTTCCACCACCTAGGCCGGGGCAAATGCCTCGCCGTCCGCCATGGTCAGGGTGTCTGGGATCCAGTTCTATTGCATCCTTAACTTCAGTGAGGTTTAGGGTAGAGCTGATCTAGAGCGGGATCTCACATCCCGATATTCTTGCCTCCCCTTCAACCCAAACCTTTGTCACCGGCTGGGAATGACGGAGGTGCGACCAGTGCCGTGATGGCGATGCAAGCATTGCCACACTTTTGTTGTGGCGATGTAAATGCTACCGTCCTTTTGCTCCACCGAAGTAAGCACCAAGGGTGTTATGAACAAATTGCCCTTTTACCCAGTTAGGATTTATCGTTCTGCTTTTCCATGTTCCCCTGGTTAGGATGATGAACTGCATTGCTTTATTCCCTACCTAGGATGATGAACTGCTAGACATAGATCAGTTTAAAGTTCATATTATATTCTTGTGCAACAACTTGAGGTTTATGTTCTTGTGGAAGTGTGAGTCATGTGAGTGTTTTATGTGCTTGTGAATTTTTATGTTGATGGCGATGTTGATGTTGAGGCTAATCTTTTTTTTCTGTTAGCTTTTTTACCATGTCTAAAAATAACAACGATAGTAATATATTTGTTGTTATGATGGTCTAGCACGTGCACATACTTATTTATTTCAATGACCATCGGTTGTGTGTGCAATTCGTTTATAACAAAGCATGTTTACTCATGGATCTCATTACACATGATTAATTATTAATTAATTTTGTTCCGTTTTTATAGTATTCTAAGAGATGTTGAATTACGCTGATGCAGATTGTTCAAACAAAAGCAACGGGTTAATAAATATCTGATACGTTTAGTACCAAGTAATATGTAACAGCGTGAAGTAATCACTGGTACGAATAGTAATCCTAAATGTAATGGTGCTTAAATGGATCGGTAGGAAAATTAAACTCTAACGTACTAGATTAGGATAGTGAAGTTATTTGTGACGGTTTTGATACCGGCATGAATGGCACACCATATTGGCATCGGGTCCATGGTACCTGCCCGTCACATAATTAGTATCATTCGTCTACTATTCTTTATCTGAGTTAACAAACATTAACATTTTTCATATTTTATAACCTAACATGAATAACAATTATCTTTTTATAAAATATTTGTAATTGCAGAGTTGTTGATATGTAATATATGGCATGAACGGTTTTAGAGTGGTGGAATTATACACATGAAAGCTGCCACGTGGTTACAGCTTGATGCAAGTACCACAATTCATCCCTTACCGACGACCACCCCATCTCTTGTCCTTCCTATCCCTTTGCGTGAGGTTGTTCTATATATACTTGTGCGAGCCCTTGTGAGTCAACTAGTTGTTCAGTCGCTAAACTAATACTACGTCTTGATACTCCTATAGTATTGCCTCTACCACAGCATCAGACACAAAAATGTCTCCCATATTCACACATTCATATGTAGCAAGTGATTATAAATAACCATTTTATTGGAATGTGATGTATCAGCAAGTCATGTCTACAGCACTACTACCAAGATTCTCCCTACTGCCTCTCGTGGAGGGGACCGGGGAACGTTAGCCACTCTTCAGGGTCTTTGCAATCTCAGGGACAATGGACGTGCACCTTCGTAAACGAGGCTGTGCTTTTCTACACAGTCTGACCTTGTTGCATTGCTTGTAATCCAGGCATGTAGCCACAATTACCTGTACATGCGGTACATTACTGAACAAATAGTAATGTACGGCATGAACCTTCGTCGGGACACGATCCAGCATGCCTGAAGAATGAGCTAAACAAAAGTAGACGAACAAGTTTAATTCTGAACTATCCAAGAGGCAAAAATAGCAATTGTAATGAAGATTGTTGCTATGGAGCGATAAAGTATTACAAAGCAACACGGTAGATGTGGCCAATGAAGGTATGGAACCTGTTTAAAGACCATGAAGACCGTTTGCTCACTATGCAATCAACAGTACAATAAGCATTTATACTGCATAGTTTATGTTAGAAATCTAGATAATTTTTGGTACATTTTAATTCTAAAAATTAACAGTAAATTCATGATAATAGTGAGTGATCTAGTGAGACACTACCAGAATAATTGATATCTGCACCGGGTGAAAAGCCCTTTAGCACCGGGTTTCCCACCCGGTGCAACTAAACCGAGGCTAAAGGGGTACCCCTCTAGTACCGGGTTGAATAACCGGTGCTAAATGGTCCCTTTAGCACCGGGTGCAGCCACGACCCGGTGCTAAAGGGCCTGCCCCGCCGTCCGTTGAGTTATTTCATCCACGGTGTAACGGACCGCTTCGGCGGCCTGTGTGGAAGCGTGACTGCTTTGATATTGCTGTGGAGGGCTAATAAGGGCCGCATCTTGGAGAGGTCGACGAGCTGTTCTGCAATTGCGTCAATTCTTTCTAGCTCCAGGGACTCTTCCTTCAGCCTGAACATCTATAATTTACAAATAATTGAAAGATATTTAATCCGCCGAGTTGGAGACAATAATTGTGCACTTAAAAATAATAGAAATGTGTTTATTATTACGTACCATAATATCGTGTTGTGTAAGCTTTTTATGTACCCAATTCCACATGTAATCGCAAACATAGTATGCACATAAATTATTTCCCTTCCCCTGTTTGGCACACTGTCGACCAAAAGAAATTAAGTAAAATTCATATAATATATTAGCCGAGGCCTACATGTACAAATTACTTGCTTACCGGAAAGCCAATGTTCCATTTTAGTGTTTCATGTTAATACCCGGGTGTTCTTGACGAAATTGATTCCAAGCCCTACGAACAAAAAAATTGAGTTAAGTCATTGCGAGTGTAAGGGGTGAATTAAGTAGGGGAAAATATACATCACCTTGTCATCATGTCCATGATGTTCTGTAGTTTTTCTTTTGGAGTGTGCAACGAATCAAAGACGTTCACGACACCCCGGTCAGGACACAATATTATTAGGAACCAGTGGAATCTGTATACATGTATACATTATAATCAGAAATGAAATAGTACACAGACAGTATAAGAAGAAGAAGCCTGTGTATGTACTCACTCGATGTTGTACGGGATTAGTATGGAGTCGCAGTAATTTTGTTTCTTAATATACTTGTATAGGTTTAAATATGTTTCCTCAGGATTGTGCATTATCATTGCTTCACTTATCCTTCGAGGATCTACGAATCCAACGTCATATATATTGTGTCTCCGACATTTTTGAATCTCCATTTTGCATATGTTAAGCAATAAATAAAGCCCGCGTCAGCATAGATTGGAATTATTGTTTTCAAACTGTGAATTATAAGCAACAACAAAGTACTTACAGTGTCCAACAGTGTTTCAAATCCACGTCCATGGCGTCGCGGTGGTACAGCTCATATATATCATTAAACCTGAGCCAGACAAAATCCGCGTCACCATTGTAGAAGTCTTGGTCCTTCACGCCTACTTTTATCATGCGCCGTTTATTCCTTCTTGATTCTTCCAAATACCAGTCATGGAATCGGCGCATCTTCGTCTGTAGCTTGCTCTCCATTTCAGGAGGGACCATAGGCTCGCCAAGCTTAAACGGCCACTTCAACGTTGTGTTTACAGGCACCTCTTCTTCAATGCATTTCAATAAAATAAATTTCCAATACATATAAAGCATATATATTTCTAATATTTCCAATACAACGCATTTCCAATAAAATAAATTTCTAATATTTTCTAATATTTTCAATACACATGAAGCATATATATTTCTAATATTTCAATACGAGCTAGCTTTACTTTGATTCACAAATCCCTCTATTTCTAAATCATAGAAGGATTACAGGCTAAATAAAACATTAGAGCATTGGGTTAGCGAACGCGTTCGCTAACCAAATGCGCATGGCCGAACACGTTCGCTAAGCAAATGTGCATGGCTGAACATGTTCGGCCATGCAACGGGTACTTACACACACAAACACGTACACACGGCACGAAGGCCGGCTCACAAACATGCACGCACGACACGAAGGCCGGCTTCACAGAGGGGGACAAACCCAGGGCGGCAGGCGACGGCGGTGCGGGGACGAGCGGCGGCGGGGACGACAGGCGCGCGCGGGGACGACAATGGCGGCGGGGACGACGGGCGGCGGCACGGCGTGGGCGCGGGGACGACAGGTGGCGGCGGA